>NW_026487935.1:0-21300 GCF_026875155.1 Cherax quadricarinatus | reverse complement strand
AATAATTACCATTCTTGGTGTTGCGCACTGCCTTTGATAACTGACGGGGTTTAGAGTTTGCCTTTTCCCCTCAGGAATCAAGACAGACATTCCCAAACAGGAGTGATTGCACAAGTTTGGTGGTGCCTCGGGCTTCTAAATTGGGGGAACCCCATTCCCCTGCTTAAGAAGGTCTGTGAATTTCCTGCTGCATAGGGGCCCGAGCTGCTTTGGGGATGTGGGATAGGACTGCTAGAGGGGATTTGAATCCCAACAGAAGGTTTTGGCAAGTGGGGGGTTTGCCATTAAAACTGTCATCTGCCTGTGAAGGCTGTGGTGCTCTCTGCTGGGGGCATTTGTGCCCCGCACACCCCATTGTGAAAGGTAGGAAGGGTCACCAGCATTGAGGGCAGCCACTTTAAGGCAAGTGGTTCACAGTTCAGGAAAAAGGGAAAGATGAGGAGATTTTAATAGAAAAAAAGTGAAGGTAGGAAATCGATTCTCTGTTCCCCAAAGACAGTGTACTTCAGTGGTTAGGAGGTTGAAGGTACCAACTGATTCCATGCTAATCAAGGTAAGAAAAATTTTAAAATAGTAGGCGATTCTCGGTAAGAATAGGGACGTCATTTTGAAACAGAGACAAAATTTTCCAGAAGAGAGTGTGTTTTCCCGGGAGCTTGTTGGGACTAGTCAGCATTGGATAATCTATGTCAGGTAAGGGAACAAGCCCATTATCTGTCTTTGGGCTGGGGTAAGACTTGGGGAAAGGGGGAAGGAGAGAGGACTGTGGATAAAAGGTCACCTAGAATGTTGGTCTAAGGAAGGGATCCCGCATATGTACATTTTCCCCTAAAAGGGGGGGAAATGAATGGATGTCTAGGGCAATTGGGTATAATCGCGGGTGACTGTACTGAAAGGGAACTTGCAATCCCATTCATTGAAAACGGGGACTTTCTTTGGCAAATTGATATGTATTAAGGGGAGGGGTTCTCTTTTGGGGGATGGGTGGTTGCTTTAAACCAATTCAATTGAGAGGGAAATTTGATGACTTTCTAGGAATTTCAAGTTGGATTTAGAGGTTTGGTGTTTGTGGGAAACAATCGGGGTTAAAACAGCAGTTATTACCGGGATACCTCAGGGATATGTTTAAAAGACAATATTCAAAATAAATTTGCTAGTAATGGAAAATCAATTGATACAAAAAAAAGGCAGAAAGGGGGAACGAGTGACTGCTCCCTAAAGGATTACTATACAAATAGTGGGATCTGGGAAATAAGAAGATGAGCTAAATTACTTGCAAGTGTAGGAATATGTTTATTGCTATAACGAGACCTGTTCAACCTGAAAGAAGAGAAATGCCTTTGAATCCCAACTCGGGGTTACAAACTATTCCACACTGATGGGGCACAGGAAGGGTGGTGGGTGGCGATGTTTTCAAGAAAAATTTAAATTGTTGTCTTAGACATGATATAAGATTAGAAACATTGAAACAGAACTTTTTGGGCTACAGTTTCTCGGGGATGACAAATTTTTTTTGGGTGTGATTTATAGGCCCCAAACCTTGTAGGGAGGCAGTAAGCTGTTAGGGGACAAAAAATATTAGGCATTAGATAGAAATGTTGGGATAAGGAGATTTTAACTTTGAAAAATTTGTTGGAACAATAGACAGGAAATCTTGAGTCTGTACTTTTTGATAGGGTTCAGGTTTGTTTTTTAGAAGGGTTGTGACAGAACCTACTAGAAAAAAACAACTGTTGCTTGGTTCTTGCCAACAAAAAATTCATTAATTAATAATCCTGGGGTTAAATGATGGTTGGGGGAAAGTGTCCAAATATTAGTTTCAATTATCAGGAATTCCCCAGATAACTGCAATCAAATCTTGCCCAAAATTTTCGTTTGGCCCGATTCGGGGACTGAAAATTACTTGGATGGGCAAAAATTGGGATGCCCGTAGGGTAGGTAGGTGTCTTGGTCGCCAAATGACTTTTTTAGAGCATAGTTTAGCTGCCCGCAACTTTTTTTCCCGGTAGGGAAATTAATCTAACAAAAAATGACCCAAAATGGATAACAATATTTTAAAAACATCCTTTTGGTCAAAAGAGGGGTTTAATACGGGAATACAAAGGGGATTTGCATTAAAAATCAATATATTCAATTAAAGGAGAAAAAAAAAAAGGAATAAGAAAAGCAAAAAGGGTTAGAGGCTAAGGCCCAAGGGGTTTTCAAAGATAACCCAAAAAGGGGTTTTCAGGTTACAAAAGTAAGATTGGGATAAGTTGGGCCCATTTAAGAGAAACTCTGGTCAGATCATGCAGTGATAAGGATATGTGTGAAATTCTAATACCTACTTCTCTCATTTTTCCCCAGGGAAAAAATAGCGATATTCCTGAAATAATAGATTACGTAGAAAGGTGAAATAAAATATGTCATAGCGGTAACTAGTGACATGGTCCTCAACAAAAAAAAGAAAAATAAAACCTAACAAATCCCCAGGCCTATGAAACTGTTTTTCAAGGGGGTTTAAAAAAAGTAAAGAGGAACTTAGCATACCCTTTGGGGAATTTTTTAACATATACTACAACGGCATATTGTCTGATAAGTGGAAAATGGCAAATGTAATTTCCCATTTACAAGGAGGGACAGGTCCTTGGGTTGAACTATAACCCAAAAGCCTTACCTCCCTGTGGGAAAATTTTTGGAATCAAAAATTGGAAGCAATTTGTAGCCATCTTTAAGGACAGATTGATTTAAAGATTCTCAACCGGTTTACAAAGGGGGGTTCCCGTCTTACGAATTTACTAACTTTTTTCACTAAAGGGGTTTGAGGAGGTAGATATGGTAATAATTTGATATTGTGTTTAAAGGACTTCGTAAGGCTTTGTAGAGTTCCACAACCCGGGTATTGAGGGGAAATAGGGACACGGAATGGAGAAATTTTTTTTGGTAGAGGCATGGCTGACAAAAAACAGCAGAGAGTTTGCATAAAAGGAGAGAAATCAGAAAGGGGGGCAGCAACGGGGTTCCTCAGGGGTCAGTGTTGGGCCCCTTTTTTGTTCACAATTTACATAAACGACGTAGATGAGGGAATAAATGCGACTAACAAATTTGCTGTGACACCAAAATAGGCCGTCCAATTCATTTAAGAGGACATTAGAGCACTCAGGTGATTGAAAGACTGCGCGTGGTCGGAGAAGTGGGAAAGCAGTTTAATTGACAAATGCAAAAATTTAAATGTTGGGCCCCCTTAAAAAACCCTGCCCCCATAAAACTAAATAATGTAGATCTTAAAATACCCATTTCAGAAAGGATTTTGGATTTTGGGGTTTGCATTAATTAAAATGAAAAAACAGTGCATTGTGTTCACAAAAAGCTAAAGAATTCTTGGTTTTATATCTAGAAGTATAAATAAAAGAAGTCCCCAGGGTTTTTCTTCAACCCATATATCCTTGGTTTGGCTCATTTAAAAATATGTGCTCATTTGGTCACCCTATTACAGAATGGGTGTAAAGTTGGAAAACGTCCCAAAGGAGGATGACAAAGTGCCCTGTATCAGAAAACTTCCCTATGAGGATGGGGAGGGCCTTTAATTGCACTCCCTCGAAAACGTAGGGAATTAGGGGGGATATGATCGAGGTGTATAAATGGAAAACAGGAATAAATAAAGGGGATGTAAATAGCGTGCTGAAAATTTCCAGCCAAGACAGGACTCGCAGCAATGGTTTCAAGTTGGAAAAATTCAGATTCAGGAAGGATATAGGAAAGCACTGGTTTGGTAATAGAGTTGTGGATGAGTGGAACAAGCTCCCGAGTACAGTTATTGAGGCTAAAACGTAGTGTAGTTTTAAAAATAGGTTTGATAAATACATGAGTGGGTGTGGGTGGGTGTGAGTTAGACCTGACTAGCTTTGCTGCTGGGTCTGGTACAGTGCTCCATCCTTGAGTGGGGATGACCAGACTGGGTGGGTCATTGGGATAATCCGGGGGGGTGGGTCATTGGTCTAATCCGGGGGTGGACATGGACCTGCTCCGCGTGGGTCAGTAGGCCTGTGGCAGTGTTCCTTCTTTCTTCTTATGTGCCTCTTCTTTCATTGTTGGGTGCATTGTTTCCCTGGCTTTATGGCTGGCTGGCTTCATCTGCCATACCTCAAACTGTGTGGTAAGCCCAGGCTGAAGGGAAAATGGTGCATGGCACATACGGCATGTAGTTCATGGTGGTGGGCGGTGGAGGAAAGGGAGGAGTGGAAGATGTGTGATGAGACTGAGTAGGGCACTCACTCCCTCCCAGGAAAAGTCACTATACACCACAATGCTCTGTGCACCTGTTACTATAGACCACTATGCTCTGTGCACGGCCTCCACTGTAAACGACACACCGATATACACTGCTATGCGCATACCATGCACATACTACGCACTACGCACTATACACTATATACACTATACACACGGTGAACAAACACTCCATTGTTGTAACAGGAGCACACGGTGTATGCGCGCCTGTTTGGGGAAGGGGGGGAGAGGGGGGACACAGTTTTACCCCTCAACCTCCGCCTCCTCCTCCTCCATGAGGCCTCCCCTCACCGACCTCACCTACCCATGGTGACCGTTATGTTCCCTCACTGAATTCACATACACAACACTTTTCTTGATTCTGAAGGAAGAGACGAAATGCAGAGTCTTCTGGCCCTTTCCAACAAGAGCAGCAGATATTCACACACCAGCCTGTTGATGATAATCTTGGTAGGTGTTCTTGATAAGATAAGATAAGATAAGATTTCGTTCGGATTTTTAACCCCGGAGGGTTAGCCACCCAGGATAACCCAAGAAAGTCAGTGCGTCATCGAGGACTGTCTAACTTATTTCCATTGGGGTCCTTAATCTTGTCCCCCAGGATGCGACCCACACCAGTCGACTAACACCCAGGTACCTATTTGCTGCTAGGTGAACAGGACAACAGGTGTAAGGAAACGTGTCGAAATGTTTCCACCCGCCGGGAATCGAACCCGGGCCCTCCGTGTGTGAAGCGGGAGCTTTAGCCACCAGGCCACCGGGCCAAAAACACAGTGCAGGATGCCCACAGCCTCTCTCTGGCCAGAGATCAGTGTTTGTGTATATTTCGCCTGCTCTTGCGCATTCCTTATATATATTATATATATATATATATATATATATATATATATATATATATATATATATATATATATATATATATATATATATATATATATATATATATATATATATATAATATATATATATATATATATATTATATATATATTTATATATATATATATTATATATATGTCGTGCCGAATAGGCAGAACTTGCGATCTTGGCTTAAATAGCAACGCTCATCTTGCCATATAGGACAAGTGAAAATTTGTGTATGCAATAATTTCGCCAAAATCATTCTAAACCTAACGAAAAAAATATATTTCACTGTGTTTGTTTAGTATTAAATTATTGTAAACAAATCTAAAATATATTTAGTTGGGTTAGGCTAAAATAAATTTTTCTTGTTATAATAAGGTTAGGTAAGTTTTCTAAGTTACTTTTGGAGCAAAATTAAAAATTTTTACATTAACATTAATGAAAAAAAAATATCTTTAAATGTATAAGAGAAACTTTTAGAAAGGACTTAATTTTAAATGAGTTCTTGCTAACTGACCAGTTTTACATATTCGGCACGACACATATTATATATATATATATATATATATATATATATATATATTATATATATATATATATATATATATATATATATATATATGTATATATATATAACAAGAATAGCTGAAAGATTGTTAGGAAGGCATAAAACATTTTTTTCAGAATAACAACAATAAGAACCACAATTCAAAGTAGGAAGCTCAGAGTACATAACCCGCCAAAAAATCTACAATCACAAATTCCTGGAGTGGGATACGATTGTTCATAACGCCATTAAAGAACTCACAAAGACAACAAAAATTTAATGATTTAAATACCATTTTCCTTAACACACTTCTTACTGCACCTGTCATGCCGTCTGCGCCTGATCTTTAGCCTTAGATTGATCTCGTTCCTGAACCTGATATTAATCGCATGACTTAGGTCACATGCTGAACAAGGCTTCACGTCAATATGTATTCAGAATACTCTTTTCCTTTGCATTACATTATGAAAGATGACATGAACCACAGAATAAAGGAGAGGAGGGGGAAAGGTGCACTAAGGGGTCTGTGGAGACAAAGTTTTGCAGGGAAGCAAAGACAGGAATGTATGACAATATAGTGGTACTAATGCTTTTATATGGGCTTGAAGCATAGGCGGTGAATGTTGCCAGTAGGAGAAGGCTGGAAGCAGTGAAGATGTCTTGTATGAGGGCAATGTATGGTGTGAATATTATGCAGAGATTCCGTAGCTTGGAAATTTAAAGAAGGTGCAGCAGTCTTACGAAAAATATTATACACACACTTTCATAGACTCTCTCACACAAGTACAAACATACTGAGAGAAAGAGACACACACACACAGTAACCCACACAATAGCAAATACACATTCACACACAACATGTACACACAGAAATGCAAATGTTTGCAACGAGACTAGTCCCGGAGCTAAGTGGGAACATGAAAACGACATATGAAATACTGAAAGGAATTGACAAGGTGAACAGAGACAGGATGTTCCAGAGATGGGACACAGCAACAAGGGGTCACAATTGGAAGGTGACGACTCAAATGAGTCACAGGGATGTTAGGAAGTATTTCTTCAGTCATAGAATTGTTAGGAAGTTGAACAGTCTGGAGAGTGATGTAGTGGAGGCAGGATCCATACATAACTTTAAGAAGACGTATGATGATGCTCATGGAACAGGGAGAGAGTGGACCTAGTCACGACAAGTGAAGAGACTGGGATATGAGCTGTGAATTGGCCCCTGCAACCACAGTTAGGTAAGTACATACACATACACACAGGCGGCAAGCGGTCACGAGTGTAACAGCCTCAGCAGGGGGCGTGGAATGTTAGTGCTTTTACTAATTACTTAGTTTGTAGCAGAGGTCAGTGAATGTGACAGGGTCAGTGAACAACCACACAAGTCAGGAACAAGGTTTCTAAAGTGAGAAAGTGAGAGTAAGACCACTGCTTGCCTCCGTAGGCCTGCTTGCCCATCACTGCTAGAAGCAGTGACGGGCAAGAAGGCCTATGGAGGCACAGTACTGCCATTAGTGTTTATAATTATACAAATAACATCAGGATAAGTGAGGACCCCAAGGTGAGAGAGAAACAGGTTGCATACAAGGGTGAGAAAGAATCAACAAAATACGAAAAGCAAAATAGTGAAAGAATGACAATAGGCCTTCCTAGGCATCTGAGGTGCTGCCTTTAGATAGCCAGGTCGTGTGTAACAAAAATAAAGAAAAAAGTGTAAATACCCAGCCGAGAAAATGAATACATAGATGGACGTGTGGAGTATTCATATATACGAGTGGTATAATAGTGAGTGATTAATGGCAGACGAGTATTCCATGGAGATCAGTGCAGTAAGACATCGCCTCAGCAAGGTAGAGAACTGACGTTACACTCCACTGCCAGACACACGTAGTGATCACTTATATTGTGGTAGCAAATGAGGTTAAAATAGTATATAGCACTTATTAAGAAGGAGTAAGAAAAAGATTTTAGTAACGGCAGTGACAGCTGAAACAAGCGCGTCTGCGGGAAGGCACACAGGTTCATACACACACACACACACACGTTCACGCATGCAAACTCACAAGCACACACACATGCGCACCGATAAGTACACACACACACACACACACACACACACACACACACACACACACACACACACACACACACACACACACATAGCATCAAAAGTAAAGACTGACCCAAAGCTGTTGTACAGCCACATCAGGAGGAAAACAACAGTCAAGGACCAGGTAATCAGACTGAGGAAGGGTGATGGGGAATCACAAGAAACGATCCGAGAGGTATGTCAGGAGCTCAACACAAGATTTAAAGAGGTATTTACAGTGGAAACCAGTAGGACTCCAAGAAAATCAGAACAGGGGGACACACCAGCAAGTGCTGGATGAGTACATATAACCAAGGAGGAGGTGAAGAAGCTGCTATGCGAACTTGACACCTCAAAGGCGGTGGGACCAGACAACATCTCTCCATGGTCCTTAAAGAGGGAGCAGATATTGTGTGAGCCATTAACAAAGATCTTCAACACATCATTTGAAACTGGGCAACTCCCTGAGGTATGGAAAATGGCAAATGTAGTCCCAATTTTTAAAAAGGGAGACAGACATGAGGCACCTAAACTACAGACCTGTATCACAAAACGTGTATAGTATGCAAGGTCATGGAGAAGATCATCAGGAGGAGAGTGGTGGGCACCTGGAAAGAAACAAGTGTATAATTGACAACCAGCAGGGTTTCGGGGAAAGGGAAAAAATCCTGTGTCACAAACCTACTAGAGTTTTATGACAAGGTGACAGAAGTAAGGACAAGAGGGGAGGGGGGTGGATCGACGCGTATTTTGGAAACTGCAAGAAGGCTTTCGACACAGTTCCTCACAAGGGGTTTCTGCAAAAGCTAGAGGACCAGGCACACATAACGGGAAAGGCACTGCAATGGATCAGAGAATATCTGACAGGGAGGCAACAACGAGTCATGGTATGCGACAAGGTGTCAGAGTGGGCGCCTGTGACAAGCGGGGTTCCACAGGGGTCAGTCCTGGGACCTGTGCTGTTCTTGGTAAAACGTGAAGGGACATAACGGAAGGGATGGGACTCAGAATTGTCCTTGTTTGCAGACGATGTGAAGTTAATGAGAAGAATCGAATGGGAAACGAGGATCAGGCAGGACTACAAAGAGATCTGGACAGGCTACAAGTCTGGTCCCGCAACTGGCTCCTTGAATTTAACCCTGCCAAATGCAAAGTCATGAAGATTGGGGAAGGGCAAGAAGACCGCAGACACAATATATTTTAGAGGGCCCAAAACTGAAAAAACCTCATCAAGGAAAAAGACGGGGGGTGAGTAAAAACCCCGAGCATATCTCCTGGGGCCCCCCTCAATCAGATAACTGCTGCAGCAACGGGCCCCCCCTGGCAAACCAGGTTAGCGTTCCGTTACCCCAGTAAGGATTCTTTTTTAAGACTCGTACACCACTACGTCAGGCCCATACTAGAGTAGCAGCCCAGTTTGGAATCCACACTAGTCAAGCACGTCATGAAATTAGAGAAAGTGAAAAAAAAAGGTTTACAACAAGACTAGTCCAGAGCTGGGGGGATTGCCCTATGAAGAAAGGTTGAGGGAAACGGCCTGACGACACGGGAGGCCAGGGGGGTCGGGGAGACATGATAACGCCCATAAAAATACTCGGGGAAAATAGACGAGGTGGAAAAAGACGGGAGTTTCCCGAGATGGGGCACAGGAAAAGAGGTCACAATTTGGAAATTGAAGACCAGAAACAAAGGGATTTAGGAAATTTCTTCAGTATAAGTAGTCAGGCCATGGAATAGCCTAGAAAGGATGTGGTGGAGGCAGGGGAAACCCTACTAGTTTTAAGGCGAGGTATGATAGAGCCAGGGGGGAGGGAGAGAGAGGACCTAGTACAATCAGCAAGGGGGGGCCAGGAGTGTGACTCACCCCGCAACCACAAAAAGGGGATACAAATAGGTGAGTGACACACACACAACAAACACACACACACACACACACACACACACACAGCACCAAAATGAAGATAGGGGGAAAGGGACAGAAGCCCCAGACAGAGTTAGGTAGGGGGCCAAAGACTGCAAACCTATCGGGAGAAAGATCTTGGGGTGATATAACCCCGAGCATGTCCCCCGGAACCACATCAATCAGATAACTGCTGCAGCATATGGGCGCCTGGCAAACCTGAGAACGCTTTCCGATACCTTAGAAAGGAATCATTCAAGCCCACTGTACACCGTGTATGTCAGGCCCATACTGGAGTTATGCAGCACCTGTTTGGAACCCGGACTTGAAAAAAGCACGTCAAGAAACTAGAGAAAGTTACAAAGGTTTGCGACAAGGGTTATTTTCCAGAGCTAAGGGGAATGTCCTATGAAGAAAGATTAAGGGAAATCGGCCCGACGACACTGGAGGACAGGAGGGTCAGGGGAGACATGATAACGACATATAAAATACTGCGTGGAAAGACAAGGTGGACAAAACAGGATGTTCCAGGGGGGGGACACAGAAAACAAGAGGCCACAATTGGAAGTTGAAGACCCCAAATGAGTCAGAGAGATAGTAGGAAGTATTTCTTCAGTCATAGATTTGTAAGGCAGTGGAATAGCCTAGAAAATGACGTAGTGGAGGCAGGAACCATACACAGTTTTAAGACGAGGTTTGATAAAGCTCATGGAGCGGGGAGAGAGAGGGCCCAGTAGCAACCGGTGAAGAGGCGGGGCCAGGAGCTAGGACTCGACCCCTGCAACCACAAATAGGTGAGTACAAATAGGTGAGTACACACACACACACACACACACACACACACACATACACACACACGATTTCAACCACAAGGAGATCGACTGGGAAAACCTGGAGCCACATGAGGGTCCCAAAACATGGAGAGCCAAGATGATGGATGTGGTACTGGAAAACCACACGCATGAACACGTCAGGGACACTACCAGAGAGAGTGGAGAGGATGAACCAGCAAGACTGGACCACTTGTTCACCCTGAGCAGTTCAGACATTGAGGACATCACATACGACAGGCCCCTTGGAGCTAGTGATCATGTAGATCTGAGCTTTAAATACACAGCAGAATTACAAATGGAGAGGGTGACAGGAGTTGAATAGGAAAAGCCAAACTCTAAAAGGAGGAACTACACAAGTATGAGGATCTTCCTGTAGGAGGTTCAGTGGGACAGAGAATTGGCAGGAAAGTCAGTAAACGAAATGATGGAAAACGTAACAACAAAATGCAAGGAAGCAGATGAAAGGTTTGCTTCCAAGGGCAACAGAAATAATGGAAAGACCTGAATGAGCCCTTGGTTTACCCGAAGGTGTAGGGAGGCAAAAACTAAGTGCACTAGAGAATGGAAAAAGTACAGAAGGCAAAGGATCCAGGAAAATAAGGATATTAATCAAAGAGCCAGAAACGAGTATGCGCAGATAAGGAGGGAGGCCCAGCGACAGTACGAAAACGACATAGCATCGAAAGTCAAGTCTGACCCGAAACTGCTGTATAGCCACATTAGGAAGAAGACAACAGTCAAAGACCAAGTGATCAGACTGAGTCAAGAAGATGGGGAACTCACAAGAAACGATCAAGAGGTATATGAGGAGCTCAACACGAGATTTAAAGAAATATTTACAGTGGAGACAGGAACGGCTCTGGGAAGACAGAGCACAGGGGGACATCAACAAGGACATCAACAAGTGTTGGATGACATACACACAACTGAGGAGGAGGTGAAGAAGCTGCTAGGTCACCTTGATGCCTCAAAGGCGATAGGACTGGACAACATCTCCCCGTGGGTCCTTAGAGAGGGAGCAGAGATGTTGTGCGTGCCACTAACCACGACCTTCAACACATTCTTCGAAACTGGGCAACTGCCTGAGGTATGGAAGATGGCAAATGTAGTTCCCATTTTTAAGGAAGGAAACAGAAACGAGGCACTAAACTATAGACCAGTGTCACTGACGTGTATAGGATGCAAGGTCATGTAGAAGTTTATCTGGAGGAGAGTGGTAGAGCACCTGGAATGGAACAAGATTATAAATCACAACCAGCACAGATTCATGGAAGACAAATCCTGTGTCACAAACCTCCTGGAGTTTTATGACAAGGTAACAGAAGTAAGACACGAGAGAGATGGGTGGGTTAACTGCATTTTCTTGGACTGCAAGAAGACCCTTGACACAGTTCCTCACAAGAGATTAGTGCAGAAGCTAGAGAATCAGGCACGTATAAGAGGAAGGGCACTGCAATGGATCAGAGAATACCTGACAGGGAGTCAACAATGAGTCATGGTACGAGATGAGGTATCACAATGAGCGCCTGTGATAAGCAGGGTTCTACAGGGGTCAGTCCTAGGGCCAGTGCTGTTTTTGGTATATGTGAATGACATAACGGAAGGGATAGACTCAGAAGTATCTGTTTGCAGATGATGTGAAATTAATGAGATGAATTAAAGCAGGACTACAAAGAGACCTGGATAGGCTGAACACGTGGTCCAGCAACTGGCAACTTAAATTTAACCCAGCCAAATGCAAAGTCATGAAGATCGGGGAAGGGCAAAGAAGACCGCAAACAGAGTATAGGCTACGTGGCCGAAGACTGCAAACCTCACTCAAGGAGAAAGATCTTTGGGTGAGTATAATACCGAGCATGTCTCCAAAAGCACACATCAACCAGATAACTGCTGCAGCATGTTGGCGCCTGGAAAACCTAAGAAAAGCATTCCGATACCTTGGTAAGGAATCGTTCAGGACACCGTACATCGTGTACGTCAGGCCCATACTGGAGTATGCAGCACCAGTTTGGAACCCACACCTGGTCAGGCATATCATGAAATTAGAGAATGTGCAAACGTTTGCAACAAGGCTAGTTCTAGATCTAAGAAAGGTTAAGGGAAATAGGCCTGACGATACTGGAGGACAATATGGTTAGGGGAGACATGATAACGACATACAAAATATTGCGAGGAACAGAGACAGGATGTTCCAGAGGTGGGACACAGAAACAAGGGGTCACAATTGGAAACTGAAGACTCAGATGAGTCAAAGAGATGTTAGGAAGTATTTCTTCAGTCACAGAGTTGTCAGAAAGTGAAATAGTCTGGAAAGTGAGGTAGTGGAGGCAGGAATTACACATAGCTTGAAGACAAGGTATGAAAAGCTCATGTAGCAGGGAGAGAGAGGACCTAGTAGCGATCAGTGAAGAGGCGGGGCCAGGAGCTGAGTCTCGACCCCTGCAACCACAAATATGTGAGTACAAATAGGTGAGTGCACTCATGGACACACATCACAAACGACCACATGAAAACACATAAGTTTTTCTTTCTGTGGTGACAAAAAAAAAAATGGGTTGCCAGGTTGCAGGATGAAAAAGCAGAGGACCGGTGAATGAGTCTGGGAAGGAAGATAAGGTGGCAGAGCTCATGAAAAGGGAAGAAGAGTGGAGATGGAAGCTGGAAGAGCTTAGCAAGAAAATGGAGGAGAGGATGCCTACAGAGAGCAGTAAAGGGAGCTATAAGCTATAGCAGCAGAGGGAGGAACCATATAATCTGAAACAGTCTAAAGAACCAAAGAGCAGTATGGGCATGATATCGTGAAATGTTACATCAGCCACATACAAGGAGACTGTAGGGAGCAAAGGAGTTATACTGTAAATAGAGACCCTATCAGACCACCGTGGAACCCGTTGGTCTGATAGGAGCCACCAGGAACATATGAGGGGACTGAAGAAAATGAAAGAGCTAAGCCATATACAGAGGCCCTAACAGACCACAGAAGTGCCTAGGAAAAGCTGAGAAGGGAAAATGACAAGACTACTGGGCACAGGGACATCAGTTAGAGACGAGATTGAAAACAAAAAAGCTCCAGTGGAGGCAACTAAATCGCCTCAGGGGATTCAAATGGAAATGCAGTGGGAGGATCAAAGGGAGAGGTCAGTCTTTGTTTATGGGCTCTAGGAAGTTGAAGCATAAATTTATGAAGCAAGAAGACAGGGAAGAAAAAAGCGATTGAAAGTATCATGAAAGCAATAGAAGAGGATGATATGGTCCAGCTGACAAATTTTCTGAGAATAGAGGGGTTTGCAAGAGGGAAAAAAAAGGCCAGTCAAAATTATTTTCAATGCAGAATTGGCTCGAAACAGAATCCTGCAGAAGAAATCACGACTAAGAGACACATCGGCATACCAGAGGGTGTACCTCGACCATGACAAAACACAAGAAAGGCAGAAGCTGATATAGAGGGTATACAGAAGCAAGGAGGAAAGAGAGGCAAAGTCGGATGGGAAAGGAGAACCCAGATCGGAGGAACAAAAATTTAACCCCCTCAGAATCCCCAATAGAAGGCCTCAGTAATGAAAACCAGAATGAAAAATATAATCTAACCCAAAACCCATACATGCACCCACTGCCCCCCCCCCCCTCATAACAACCCCCCTCGAGAAACCTTCCCTAGTTCCCTACAATGTTCCTGCTCCCCTACCCAAATGTACCCCCAAGGGCACAGTTTTAAAGACAATTTGAATTGGTATGAATGCATGTGGAATAACAAAAAAAAGTGGGGAGTGCAGGAGAAAAAGGAGACACCCCCAAACATAATAGAACTCAAGAAACAAAAAACTTACCAGGTTGATAACAGCAAATCTTCCCACCCAGATATGAGATCCTCAGGAAAGGTAGAGGGAGTAGGGGGGTTTAGCTGGTTTGCATGCTCATTAAAAAAAAATGGGGTTTGAGGAAAGGGAAAGGAAATGGCAGAACGGGCGAAAGAGACTACACAGTAGGAACAATTAAGTTTGAGGGCCAAAGGGTGGTAATTGCGGATGTACAACCCACCATAGAACTGCGGAGGCCAAGTCAGACTATGAAAAAAAGCAACAGAGCAATGGTGGACATACTAGTGAAATGGTGAGAAGAGCTCACAGGGTAGAGCAAAAGATTAGTTATTGGTTATTTCAGTCCAAGGGATTGGGGAAAAAACCTGGAGCCACATGGGGGGAGGGTTCCAAAACAGGAAAACCCAAAGTGAGGGATGTGGTACTGGAAAACCTCATACATAACTTTTTAAAGCACTATCAGAGGAAAGAAGGTAAAGATGAACCAGAAAAACACGGGTCCTCATTTTACCCTGAGTGTTTGGACTCGGGGATATCATATATGAAAGGCTTTTCGGAGTGTGATCATGGGTTTGGTTAGAATAATTGAGGTTACAAGGGGAAAAGGGTAACAGGAGTGGGAATGGTAAAAGCCAACTACAAAGGGGGGGGACTACACGGGATGAGGAAATTCCTGCAAAAGGTTTAGTGGGAAAAAGAACTGGGAGGAAAATCAGTAAATGAAATGATTTACATGTGAAAACAAAATGGAAGGGGGAAGGAGGGTTTCTTCCCAAGGGGAACAGAAATAAAGGAAAGACCAAATAGCCCCGGTTCACCCCTAGGTGCAGGGGGGGAAAAACTAAGTGTCTAGGAATGGAAAAAGTACTAAGACAAAGGACCCAAGAAAATAAAGAAATTAGTCAAAGAGTAGAAATGAGTATCACAGATAAAGGGAAAAACCCCGCGACAGTATAAAAAGCATAGCATGAAAGTCAAGTCTGACCCAAAGATGTTGTATATCACACCAGGAGGAAAAAAACGTCAGGGGCCCGGGAATCAGGTTTAAGAAGGAAGGGGGGGAGCTCCAAAAAAACGACCAAAGAGGTTATGGGAACCCACATTTCGTAGAGACAGAAAGGACCGGGGGAAATCAGAATAAGGGGTACCCAACAGGGATTTTACCCAAAAGGTGCGGATGAAATACACACAACCGAGGAGGGGGGGAAGAAATGCTAAGTGTACTTGATTTTCCAAGGCGGGGTGGGACCGAACATCTCTCCGTGGGTCCTTTCAGAGGGAGGAGAGGCGTTGTGTGTGCCACTAACAACAATCTTCAACACAATCATTGATTACTGGAAAACTGTCTGAGGTATGGAAGACGGGAAAATGTAATTCCCAGTTTTTAAGAAAGGAATAGACAGCGAGGCATTAAACTATAGACCATCTCACTGGCATGTATGCAAAGTCATGGAGAAATTTCCAGGCGGAGAAGTGGTGGGGAGCACCTATAATGGAACAACCTAATAAACGACAACCATCAACGGTTTCATGAAGGGAAATCCTGGTCACAAAGAACCTACATAGCTTGTGACAAGGTAACAGAAGAAGACCACGGAGGGAGAATGGGTAGACGGTCTAGCATTTTCTTGGACTGCAAGAAGGCCTTGCAAACACAGTTCCTTATAAGAGAAATAGTTCAAAACCTCAGAGGAATCAGGCATGTCAGAGGATCAGAGAAAACTGACAGAGGGAGGTAACGAGTATGGTGTCTGACGAGATGTAGAGTGGGTGGGCGCCTGTGATGAGCGGGGTTTTTCTGCAGGGTCATCCCCATAGACTATAGGCCTGTTTATGGTATATATGAATGACATGACAGAAGGGATATTCCCTCAGAAGAGTCCCCAGTTTGCAGATGACAGAAAGCAAATGAGTGAAATTACATTGGAAGAGGAACAGGCAGTACTACAGCGGATCTGGACAGGCTACAATCCTGGTCGCAACAACTGGCTCCGTCGATTTAACCTCGCCAAACCCAAAGTCATGAAGATCTGAGAAGGGCTAAGAAGACAATAAACAGACTATAGAGCTAGGTGGCCAAAATACTTGCAAAAACCTGCACTCAAGGAAAACGATCTTGGGTGAGTATAATACCGAGCTACAGTCTCCTGAGACGCCCATTCAACCACATAACTGCTGTGGGCATATGGGCACTGGCAAACCTAAGATTAAGCATATCGATGCCTAAGTAAGGAATCGTTCAAGACTCGGTACACACGGTACGTCAGACCCATGTTAGAGTAAAAAAATAATGTAGGCACCAGGTTAGGAATCCTACACCATTCCAAACACGTAAAGAAATGTAAGGAAATAGGAAAAGGTTTGCAACACACTAGTCCCCAGAGCTAAGGTAAATGTCCTAACAAAAAGGTTTAAGGAAAAACGGACAGAATGATAGGGAACACATGATAAACGAGCTAATAAAGTACTGAGAGGGATCGATATGGCGAACATAGGCCATAAATCGTTGTTATAATATAGTCTAAAAGGTTCACAGTTTGGTCTGAAGCCGTACTAGCATCCCATCACTTACTGCTCCCGTAACTAATATGTATGTAAAAGGTGCCCATTCATTCTCTCCTTCTTAGTTGACCATTTCATGACCAAAGAGGACATAAGCTATTTTTCAGATCCTCCTTCCTGTAGAGTCACAGAAGTATCCCTTCGAAAGTTCAGATGAGACAATGTCTCGCGAGATTCAAGTGGGATTAAAAACCAGTGATGTCTACTCACGGAAAGCGAGGACGTAGGATACCGGTTTCACTTGATTAGATGAATAGTGAAATATCATCTCCGATACCATAAAATGTCTTGACTAGGGCTCAGACCAAAGCCCAGATACTCCTTTGAATTTCCCTTACTTAAAGCCTTTACATAAAACGAAGGACTCCTTTGTCAAATTACATACGTAATTGCCCTCTCTTCAAATGTCATAATGCCCGCTAAAAAAACAAAAACAATTTATCCAATGGAAAAAACTTTTCATATAATTTTGAATATATATAAAATGTATCTTGTACAAGTCCAGTATTCAAATTAAATTCATATGAAAGACTATTCCATCTTTAGTTTTCCAAGTCATTGCAGAGAGACTGTTTTCTTAAAATGCTCATGCCCTGCCAGTGGCCGGACATTTCCTCCATCGTAAAAAAAAAAAAAAAAAAAAAAAAAAAAACCTTTAAATAAAATTAGGACACCTATTTTTTTTTGGCCAAAAATTGTCTCTCAGATGTCACTAACCTATTGTAGATCGTGTAAAGTTTTGCGCAACTACATTCCTCCCGAGGTACCATGAGTTACCTATGGGTCAAAATGCCAGTCTTTACGGTACCCATTGAAAGAGTAGCATTGACATCGTTTGGTCGCTTATCTCCACTTACATCTGTGGGAACAAAGAAATATATTAACATTAGATTGGTGGATGAATTTGTAGGTGTGCAAAAGAGATAAATTACAGTGAATACAGGAAAGAGTAAGGTTATGAGGATTAACAAAAAGAATAGATATGAAAGATTGAATATCAAATTGGAGGGATGAGAGTATGGAGAGGTAAATGTATTCAATATTTGGGAGTGACGAGTCAGCGGATGGTTCTAAGAAAGATGAAGGTGAATCATAAGAATTGAACGAGGGAAAAGAGTGAGTGGTGCACTAGGATTCTGTGGAGACAAAGAACTTGTCCTTGAGGCAAAGAGGGAATGTAAGAGAGTAAAGTTTTGGCCAACACTCTTATATGGTGTGAAGCATGTGATGAATGTTGCAGCGAGGAAAGTCTGGAGGCAGTGTGGTGTCTGAGGGCAATGTGTGTGGTGTGAATTATAATGCAGAGAAACGTAAGTTTGGAAGTTATAGGAGGAGTGTCGAAGGGATTACCAAAACTGTATGTCCAGAAGGGCTGAGGAAGGGTTGTTTGAGTGGTTCGGACATGTAGAGAGAAATGGAGTCGAAACAGAATGACATCAAGATTGTATCAGTCTGTAAGTGAAGGAAGGCGGGTAGGGGTCGGCCTAGGAAAGGTGGAGAGAGGGGGGTAAGGAGGTTTTTGTGTGCGAGGGGCTTTGGACTTCCTAACAGGCATGCGTGAAGCGGTTTGAATAGGAGTGAATGGGAGACAAATGGTTTTTAGGATACTTGACGTGCTGTTGAGTGTGAGCAAAGTAACTATTTTGAAGGGGTTCAGGGAAAACACGGCAGGCCGGACTAGAGTTCCTGGAGATGGAAGGTAGCAGTGCCTGCACTCTGAAGGAGTGTTTGTTTAATGTTTTCAGTTTAAAAAACTGTATGAAAAGCAACCCTTCTGGCAAGACATGATGGAGTGAATGATGGTGAAAGTTTTTCTTTTTCGGGCCAACCCTGCCATGGTGGTAAACGTCCATGTGATAATAAAAAAAAAAATAATAGTTGATTAGCCTCGAGTTTCCCTGAAGACCATACCCTTCCAGACCATAACCACAACAGAGGTGCTGAAGCCCTTTTGTCCATCTTCTCCAGAGTGGCATCCTAGAAGAAATTTGTTGTCTGACCGTGGACACCAATTCACATCTGGACTTAATGCAACATCTATACTCAACTTCTGGAGTGAACCTCTCTTCACCACACCCAATCATCCCGGCTGATTAAAATGGGATGATTGAGCGCCAGCATATCGATTCTAAAGTCAATTTTAAGGAAACTTAGCTCCTTTGAAACCTAAGGAGAGTGCATCGTTACCTACCCTAGTGCTTTGTTTGCCATAAGGGAAGTTCCCAGAGACTCTCTTGGGGTTTTTCAACCATTAACATCTTTATGGTAGACAGCGCCAGCGGTCCATTGTCCCACTTCCTTCATGACAAAATGTACTAATGCTGAGTCAAATGCTGAGTTCATCTACTTAACCAGTTTTCTTCTCCTTGACCTTAGATCCAAACTTGAGAAGACCTCTGCCAAATAGTTTCGAAAAACCTAAGCTTGTCAATGGACAAGTAACAAACACCTATTTTGATTCCAAAAGTCCGAGGAGAAGTTTTAAAGTAGGGGATTGAAGTTCTTTGTTACTTTGCCTTATCAATTCAAATAAATGTATTAGTAGCATGAAAAAGGTCCATATAAAGTATTAAAAATTATGATGGGAAAGATGACTACCTCATAGAAGTCAAGGGAAACCTAACATTATCATATCAACATCCTTAAGAAATATTACCGGGGGGGGAGGGGAGAAGGGGAAATTCGTTAACTGCCTTAATTAACATTTGATTTAGTTTTTCCACACGAACTTGATACGACAACGAGAATGTAAGGTGTGCGTAATTGGCACCTCTACCTAGACCTATATGAAGAACTACATGACTTGGTGACTCTTGACCACTCGGGCGCAACCAACATTAATATTAATGAATTTTTTGGGATGACCTAAGAGACATGAACTACTTCAAGTGTGAGTAACTTTTCAGAGTCTTTACTGATATTCCAGGTTTACCTACCACGGTAGTCCATAAGATTGACTTAGTGACAGGACATCCTATCAAACAAAAATAATACCCAGTTCCATTTCCCACCTTAGGGATGCATTTGACCAGAGGTAGACAAATTATTAAAACAAAAGATCATTGAACCTTCAGTATCTTCATATTGTTCACCAGTAGTCATGGTTAAAGAAGGGAGGATAATTCATATAGACTTGCTTTGACTTCAGGGGCCCTAATGCTATAACTCGGGGGGATGCTGAGCCTATGCCCTTAATATATAGCGATTACACAAATTTATGACCTTCCTTCTTTTCAGAGATTGATATTGCCAGGCATATCATCAAGTAATGTTAGATCCTTCTTCTAAGCATACACCGCTTTTCCTACACACCAAGGACTGATGCAATATAGAACTATGCCTTCGGTTTGGTAACTGCCTTTTGCTACCTACGTGAGACTGATGAGAAAGGTTTTGGGGTAATATGCCAAATGTTTCAGTTTTTTGATAACATTTACGTAATGAATCTACGTGGGGCGAACTATCCAAACATTAACATCAGTTTTGCGTAGGTTACGCTCACATGGCCTCACTGCCAAGCCGAAGAAATGCTTCCTTGGGTATAAAAAAGATTAGATACTTGGACTGATACTTTCTAATAAATCTCCCGCAGCCTCTCCCCAGTAAAAATTTAAAGCTTTATTTTGAATTTAAATTCCCCAAAACCAAGGAAGCTCATGCGTAGCTTTCTTGGTTCTGTAAATTTTTATGCACTGGGTTTTTCCCGAACCTTACTGAAACTTACAGGCATCTTATCGACTTCCTTAAAAAGTCTGTGAAGGAACCTCATTTAACTTTCCGACGTAGCTCGGGAAAAGTTTAATGAGATTAAAAATATCTTTTCGAAAGACCCTATACTTAAGATTCAAAATATTAATAAAACATTTTGTTTAAGAACTGATGCCTCCAAACTGGCTTAGGTGCGGTGTACTACAATACCATGATGGTACTCCCCTTCCTGTATGCTTCCTAAAGCCGGAAATCCTTCCCGCAGAAACGAGATACTCCACCATAGAAAAGGAATGTTTGACCCTTGTGGGGGGGATCTCCAAACTTAAATTTTATTTGCTGGGAAAAGAATTCATTTTAGAAACGGACCACAAACCTTTGATATACCTAGAAACTTTTAAGGAACCCCAAAAGTCGCCCCTTGAGGTGGACATTGGCACTCCAAAGGGTTTTAAGTTCCATATTGTGTATTCAATGGTTCATCCAATTATTTCTCTGACTGGTAAGTCGTGACAGTCAGTAGAAGATTTTTTGCCTTACGCGACTTCCATATGTTAAAAACTTTTTCCTCTTCTTCTTATACTCATTGACTAAAGTTTGGTTGGGGGAGTGTAGGGAAAAGTTCAAAGATAGGAGTACGAGGGATAATAGTAACAATAGTTTCATTCCGGCTACTTGTTAAGGTAGGGTAAGTCAAGTCGTATTCCC
>NW_026487934.1:0-117006 GCF_026875155.1 Cherax quadricarinatus | reverse complement strand
TAGACACCTTGTGAGAGTAATTCTTGCACTTTACTCTTGTATAAATCCTAGCCACCCATGTGCTGGTAATTAATTGGGCTAATTATCCTCCACCACACGACCGATTAAATTTGTGTACCCTATACCCACTTCCTTCAATCAGTCACTTAATTATTAAGTAATTAATTCAATTAATTTTTTACTGATTGCATCCGGTTCAGGAAGGACCAGCGGGCAGATATGGAAAATTTTATAGGGTGCTTATCTGTATGTATCTCAACATTATTTACATACAAGTAATCTCATTGGGAGACAACCATATTGTTTATCGTAGTCACCCCGTGTAGACATGTGAGAAAACTTAAACCACCTCTGGTCACTACAGGTGGCCCCTCGACCCTCACAATCTTATCCACATCTATCCGAGACCAGTATAAATTGGGTAGCACCCTCAAGCACGGCGCTACTAATTAATTGTGGACTGTATAGATTATATTAGTTTAGCTGAATGAAGGGGGGGAGGGGTAGGATACACATGGATACATCCATCAGGGAAAAACATTCGTACATAATCCCACCACTTACCAGATGTTCTCTGGTGGTCACTTGATGTAGCTGGATCACTCATAACCTATCCAATTACAACATACCTAACTGGCCAGCATCAGTCTGCTATAACTAGAAAGGTTACTTAACTGTGGGTGATTGATACTCCTTATTTCCTCCATTCCCCATCTCATTTCGATGTCCTGCTACACCGACACGGTTCTTATTCCGGCAGGACGAGGTATCCGTCGGTTTGTCCCGGTTTAGAAGTCGTGATTCCATAAAGCTTCCTTGTCCTCGGTACGAGAGTCACACGTTCACTCGGAGCAGGGCGATCTATTTCACATCCCGCATTCTCTTAACTCAGTGTTATTATCACTGATTACATTACCATTCACAAGACGATTTAACGTCTCATAACTATTATACACATTAGAGGTCACTCCATTAAGATCTGATACCGATGAGCGAGGATTAACACACGGATATTTCCCCTGGACACACACCATGGCCGTGCACCTGCCATCCGGTCGAACATTATTCACTAATTTTACCACCCCTTTACGGTGGTCCCGTAAATCACGTTCCCTCACTCTTCACTAGGGACAGTCACGACACTTCCTATTATGAATTGAGGCCTATATTGATCCTTAGGCTGCCGTGAACGCCAGTTTCCTCATTCCCGGTTTTCTCAGCCTCCTCACCCATTCAAAACACTCCCGCCACCTGCCCCCCCCAGCTCGACCCCCACCCCCCTGCACATCTGTGCAGGCGCAGTGGGAACCCAGCTGATTTCATTAAAAATGCAAATACATTTTGACCCAAATCAGCACATTAAACACTTATTAGACACTATAGCTTCGGAAATTAAATAATTTCCACAGCAGGAAACACTGGTATGCCAGTAGCACTGTAGAACGTATACGAAGACATGCTGGGCCTTCAAATGCTGCTTTCAAGCCTGCTTGAATGTGCTTGCTAAGCCCGTGTCAACCACTTGGATATTTGCTTGTAGCAGGCAGGTAGGCACACAGGAGACATATTCGTAAGATGAGTGGAGTGCGGCACGGAGGACTGACACGGGCACTCAAGCATTTATGTGGTCTGGCAAAAACCGCCTCTAGACCATAAGTAAATAGAGGCGAATGCCTGAGTTCCAAATCGAGGAAGGAGGGGAGACAGGCGAGGTGGAGTGAAGGTGTAGCCTCCTACAGCCACTTCAAATCAACATGTTTGTGTTTCACTAGGTATATCACTAGTCACAGTTCACACATAAGAGTTCCAGCAGCAATTCAGCTGCGCTCCAACGATATTTGTTGCATGATGAGTTATCAGTCTGGTGAGATAAGCAGTTCTGATATAGAAGACCTAGGACTTCACTCAACACACACGTCCTCTCCCCTCAACCACTCACCAGGGGTGGTTAAGTTTCTCACATGTCTACACGGGGTGACTACGGTAAACAATATGGTTGTCTCCCAATGAGTTTACTTGTATGTATATAATGTTGAGGTACATAAAGGTAATCACCCCTAGAAAATTTTCCATAGGTGGTGAAGTTTTCTCACATATCTACACGGGGTGACTACGGTAAACAATATGGTTGTCTCCCAATGAGTTTACTTGTATGTATATAATGTTGAGGTACATAAAGGTAATCACCCCTAGAAAATTTTCCATAGGTGGTGAAGTTTTCTCACATATCTACACGGGGTGACTACGGTAAACAATATAGGGTTGTCTCCCAATGAGATTATTCGTATGCATGTAATGCTAAGGTATGTACAAGTAATCACCCCTATAAAAATGTTCCATAATTATTATTGTTATTACTACTACTACTACTACAAGACGACTCATGCTGTCAGTGGCCCTGATAAACACAACAAATAACAAAGATTAGTACAAGGTTCAAGGCTTCACTGGACCGTCACTGCCTTTCCACCCAACAATAACAAGGCTGCTATCAGTCACGGGCTGCCATCAGTCACGGGCTGCCATCAGTCACGGGCTGCTGTTAGTTCTGATACTGAAATACGGTTGTGATAACCTTCAGTGGTCATCAGTGGTGTAAGAATCAGTTTGTGTTAACAAAGGTACTACAAGTTGGGTAATATAACAAGTTAACAAAGGTACTACAAGTTGGGTAATATAACAAGTTATATATGAAGATAACTAAGTTATCCTGGCATGTTTATTATGAGGTAAGTGATAACATTGTTATTTTGATCGTACTTGATCCCCTCAGCCCTGTATCACCCTTGTAGGTTTGGAGCTTCGTATTTTATAATAAGGATCTCCACAGGGAGGTTCTTTGAAGCTAGTGGGAGGTGGGCTCTTGATCCTAGGAAGTGAACATCACCTTCCTTTCCTTGGATCGAACCTGATTACCTCTTACCCCAGGATGTGACCCACACCAGTCCACTAACACCCAGGATGTGACCCACACCAGTCCACTAACACCCAGGATGTGACCCACACCAGTCCACTAACACCCAGGATGTGACCCACACCAGTCCACTAACACCCAGGATGTGACCCACACCAGTCCACTAACACCCAGGATGTGACCCACACCAGTCCACTAACACCCAGGATGTGACCCACACCAGTCCACTAACACCCAGGATGTGACCCACACCAGTCCACTAACACCCAGGATGTGACCCACACCTGTCCACTAATACCCAGGATGTGACCCACACCAGTCCACTAACACCCAGGATGTGACCCACACCAGTCCACTAACACCCAGGATGTGACCCACACCTGTCCACTAACACCCAGGATGTGACCCACACCTGTCCACTAACACCCAGGATGTGACCCACACCTGTCCACTAACACCCAGGATGTGACCCACACCTGTCCACTAACACCCAGGATGTGACCACACCAGTCCACTAACACCCAGGATGTGACCCACACCAGTCCACTAACACCCAGGATGTGACCCACACCAGTCCACTAACACCCAGGATGTGACCCACACCAGTCCACTAACACCCAGGATGTGACCCACACCAGTCCACTAACACCCAGGATGTGACCCACACCAGTCCACTAACACCCAGGATGTGACCCACACCAGTCCACTAACACCCAGGATGTGACCCACACCAGTCCACTAACATGCAGGATGTGACCCACACCAGTCCACAATCACCCAGGATGTGACCCACACCAGTCCACTAACACTCAGGATGTGACCCACACCAGTCCACTAACACCCAGGATGTGACCCACACCAGTCCACTAACACCCAGGATGTGACCCACACCAGTCTACTAACACCCAGGATGTGACCCACACCAGTCCACTAACACCCAGGATGTGACCCACACCAGTCCACTAACACCCAGGATGTGACCCACACCAGTCCACTAACACCCAGGATGCAACCCACACCAGTCCACTAACACCCAGGATGTGACCCACACCAGTCCACTAACACCCAGGATGCGACCCACATCAGTCCACTAACACCCAGGATGTGACACACATCAGTCCACTAACACCCAGGATGTGACCCACACCAGTCCACTAACACTCAGGATGTGACCCACACCAGTCCACTAACACTCAGGATGTGACCCTCACCAGTCCACTAACACTCAGGATGTGACCCACACCAGTCCACTAACACTCAGGTACCCATTTTACTGATAGGTGAACATGGACTGCATTTGTCTTAAGGAAACACGTTCTAATGTTTCCACCTGTACTGGTGATCGAACCCCAGTCCTCAGTGTGTGAACCGAGTGCAGTAGTAATTGAGCTATGGCCCCAACAGGTTTAGTGCTCTGACCAGTCAGTATTTTTCCTGTTATAGAACTTAAATAAATTTATCCAGATATGTTATACTTTCTTTTGATGATTACATTTGTCCTTTATAATAATGTATGTGTAAATTACCTTGGTTAACTCAAAACACTCACAGTATCTTGATGAATGAAACTCTTGTGCGACGTCTGGAAAACGTTTCACCTGCCCGTGGCGTCTTCAGTCCATTACAGAGAAGAACGGTGGAAGATGAGAAAGAGTTTTAAATAATGCCCGAAATGCTCTGCATACAAAGGGGCTTTTGGCATGTACACCCAACTATTATATTCCTCTGTACAGTGGACCCCCGCATAGCGAACGCCTTGCATAGCGAACATTCCGCATAGCGAACGCTTTGATCGCTAAAATTTTGCCCCGCATAGTAGACAAAAACCCGCTCAGCGAACTTCGTCCGAGACGCGTCCAATGTGCGGCCTCAGCCAGCCTCACATGTGCCGCCTGTCCCATTGTTTACCAGCTAGCCTCCGCGGTAACATTCAAGCATACACTCGGAATATTTCGTATTATTACAGTGTTTTCGGTTCTGTTTGTTGAAAATAAGTGACCATGGGCCCCAAGAAAGCTTCTAGTGCCAACCCTGTGGTAAAAAGGGTGAGAATTAGTATGGAAATTAAGAAAGATTTTGAAGGGTTTGGGGCTAACCCTGAGAAGCCTATGCCAGTTGTGGAATCCATTGTGCCTACTTCAAAAATTAAGGAAATGTGTGCACAGTGGGTTGAACTGCAAACCTTTATGGATGAAAATCACCCTGACACAGCTGTTGCAAGGCGTGCTGGTGACTATTTCAATGACAATGTTATGGCCCATTTTAGACAAATCGTAAAGGAACGGGAGGTACAGAGCTCTATGGACAGAAAGAAGTCCAGTGACTCTGAAGCTGGTCCTAGTGGCATTAAAAGAAGAAGGGAAGTAACCCCGGAAAAGGACTTGCCTCCTCAAGTGTTAATGGAAGGGGATTCCCCTTCTAAACACTAACACTCTCTCTCCCCTCCTCCCATCCCATCAATCATCACCAGATCTTCAATAAAAGTAAGTGTCATGTAATTGTGCATGCCTTTTTCAGTTTGTGTGTACTAAAATTAACATTTTTTTGTGGTAAAAAATTTTTTTTTTCATACTTTTGGGTGTCTTGCACGGATTAATTTTATTTCCATTATTTCTTATGGGGAAAATTAATTCGCATAGCGAACATTTCGCATAACGACCAGCCCTCTTGCACGGATTAAGTTCGCTATGCGGGGGTCCACTGTACAACCATGTAATTTGTCAAAATAAACATCTTTATCTTTATTCAGTCCCTTGGTTATCCTGGGGTCTATATTAATCTTACATCATGTGAAAGTGTTCAGGACCTGGCTACCTACTTTCCCTAGTACTTCACCACCTTTGATTCTCAACCTTGATAATTTACAGCAAGATATACTGGATGCTGATTGTGAACTATTTATTAGACATTATGTAACTTCAACTGTCTTATCCTGTCAGCAGCGTTAAGTATTATTTCCAGTTATTGTAATTCATCCTGACTTGAATGTTTATTTGGATCAAGATCCAACAAATCATGTTGCTTGTGTAAGTTTATTTAGGTACAAGTACACATAAGTACAATTATTATACATAGTGTAAATTACCTAGGATAACTCAAAAAAGTTGGAGTGAATTATTTCCATGAGATCCTTGTTATTTCCAATGGTTTGGTTTGATACCATCCTCAGCTCACACACTGAGGGTCCAGGATCAGTCCCTGCATGGGTAGAAATGTTGGACACGTTTCCCTACACCAGCTGCTCCTTTTCACCTAGCAGTGAGTAGTTATCTGGTTGTTAGCCGACTGTTGTGAATCACATCCTGGGGGACAAGATTAATCAAAGTTGCATAACATCAACCAAATCTTTCAGTGGGCTGCAGAAAACAATATGAAGTTCAACGATGAGAAATTTCAATTACTCAGATATGGTAAACATGAGGAAATTAAATCTTCATCAGAGTACAAAACAAATTCTGGCCACAAAATAGAGCGAAACACCAACGTCAAAGACCTGGGAGTGATCATGTCGGAGGATCTCACCTTCAAGGACCATAACATTGTATCAATCGCATCTGCTAGAAAAATGACAGGATGGATAATGAGAACCTTCAAAACTAGGGAGGCCAAGCCCATGATGACACTCTTCAGGTCACTTGTTCTATCTAGGCTGGAATATTGCTGCACACTAACAGCACCTTTCAAGGCAGGTGAAATTGCCGACCTAGAAAATGTACAGAGAACTTTCACGGCGCGCATAACGGAGATAAAACACCTCAATTATTGGGAGCGCTTGAGGTTCCTAAACCTGTATTCCCTGGAACGCAGGAGGGAGAGATACATGATTATATACACCTGGAAAATCCTAGAGGGACTAGTACCGAACTTGCACACGAAAATCACCCACTACGAAAGCAAAAAGACTTGGCAGACGATGCACCATCCCCCCAATGAAAAGCAGGGGTGTCACTAGCACGTTAAGAGACCATACAATAAGTGTCAGGGGCCCGAGACTGTTCAACTGCCTCCCAGCACACATAAGGGGGATTACCAACAGACCCCTGGCAGTCTTCAAGCTGGCACTGGACAAGCACCTAAAGTCAGTTCCGGATCAGCCGGGCTGTGGCTCGTATGTTGGTTTGCGTGCAGCCAGCAGCAACAGCCTGGTTGATCAGGCTCTGATCCACCAGGAGGCCTGGTCTCAGACCGGGCCGCGGGGGCATTGACCCCCGGAACTCTCTCCAGGTAAACTCCAGGTAACTAGGGGCTTTGAAAACAGTATGCCAATGATGTCAGCTAGGTCTATAATAGTTGTATCAAGTACTTTTAGAAATAAACATCGTTGTAATCATCATCATCAATCATGATGATCATGATCATCATCATCGTCGTCATCATCATCATCATCATCGTCATCATATTCTGGGTAATTAGGAAACCTTGAAGGGGAAACTTTAAGAGGTTACCTGAATTTTTTTTATTCCTCCAACTTTTCATTTTTATTTTACTCATATCTCAAGAATGCCGCATTCAATCATCTTCAGATTTTCAGCATTTGTGTATGTCAATAAGGGCCAGGTTCTTAAAACAATTGGCATGTTCATGTTCCCTATGAGCATAGTTATTGAACTCATTCCCAGCATTCTGGAATGGCTCGCATAACTTCCAAAACATTCAATGGCATAGCTTCAAATGTTAAGTAAAAAATGTGCTCCTCCTAATTCAAATGAGATGTATTTATTAAAATTTATAATAAAAAATGAAATGCTAAACCTACGAGGGTCATACAGTGCACGAATGAGGTGTAGATTTGGCCATTTTGTGTGTAAAATACTGTGAAATTTTTAGGCCTGTTGTCATATTAATAAATTTCAGTTTAGCTCTTCTGAATGCTATCAATATTTTATGGCTGATGCATCGTAGGGCCAAGATAGTTCACAGTAACTTTTATTTATGGTTAGCCAAATTTGTTAATGAAGTAAAATAGTTTAAAAACTTGGAATCATCCAAATCAATGCATAACAGGAAAATGACTCCTCTGATCACTTCAAATTTTCAGGTGTGGTTTTCAGAACACAAGGCTCACACGGCTGTTGGGTGGCATAAGTCTTAATTTTGCCAATTTTATTGAATAATGATTTTCATTTTCATTCAATAACTAAAGAATGCTTCTTCTAATTCCCTTCAAAATATAGTGGAACCCTGGTTTTCATCTTCAGTCTGCTCCAGAAGGTCAGCCAAAAACCTATTTGTATGAAAACTGAAGTAATACTTCCCATAAGAAATAATGTAAATACAATTAATCCATTCCAGACACCCAAAAATATTAACAAAAAATAAGTTTTATAGAGAATAACTGTAGTTTTACATGCAGAAAACAATGAGAAATAAATATAAAGCATTAATTTTAATGGATAACTGAACATTTAAATCAGATTTTACCATTATTGAAGACTCTTGTTGGCTTATGGAAAATGGCGAGGAGGGGAGAGAGAGGAGAGGTTATTGTTTGGAAGGGAACTCCCCCTCCATAAGGACTTCGGGTATCAAAACCCTCTCCAGGGTTACTTTCCTTCTTTATCTTTTACTGGCACTAGGACCGGCTTGAGAGTCGCTGTACCCCTGTCGCAGAAAAAATCTGTCCAGAGAGCTCTGTTTCTGACATCTCTTTAACCCTTTGAGGGTCGGTCATGTTCAAGTATGTCATTGCAGCCAGGGTCGGTCACGTACTTGTATGCCTAAATTCTAGCGTTTTCAAATCTGGTGGAAGAAAGCTGGCAGGCCTACATATGAAAGAATGGGTCTGTGTGGTCAGTGTGTGCAATATAAAAAAATCCTGAGGCACACTGTGCATAATGAGAAAAAAAAACTTCGACTGTGTTTTTGGTTTAAAACAGCAACTTTCTAGTGTATTTTCGTGGGGTATTTATTATTGTATTCTTGTTTTCTTGGTCTCATTTCATTTGATAGAATGGAAGATATATTACAGAAATAGAGATGATTTTGATTGGTTTCACAATGACAAGTACCTTGAAATTGAGCTCAAAGTAGTGAAAATGATCGATTTTTGCTGATGTTCATGAGTAAATAAATCAAGCCACGCATTCAATACATGTCAGCTGGTGAGTCTGTTATTCTTTCACAAGTGTACTAATATCATTTATACCATTTTTACAATGATTCAGTAATATCCATGACAGAAAACCTTCTATTTTCTGTGAGAATAAAAATTCAAAATGGAAAGCAAAAGTAATGTAAGAGGGGCCTAGAGACATGACTAATGAACAGATAAAATGTTATTTTAGTGTCATGAATGTCTGTCTTGTTTTTCTGGACCCTATTTCGAAACTGGCATCTTTTGAAATTTGTGTGAAATTGCCCAAATTACCAATTTCTGACCACTTATTGGGTAGTTGAAATCGGTAAATGGGCGGATTTTTGTACTCGATCGATAGACCAAATAGAGTTATAGGGAAATGGCTATGATTTTAGTCATTTGCAACATTGGAATTGGCCGAAAATAGGGCTCAAAGTGGGCCAAAGTGGGCGAAATCTCCCACTTAGAGACCACTAACTTTGCGAGAGCATAATTCCGAAAGCTTTCCACCTAATTTTATACTTTTGGTGTCATTATGATCGGAAAAAGATTATCTACCATTTCACAAGAAAAAATAATTTATTTTTTGGGGGGAAAATTTTTCGACCCTGAGAACAAGTTTGGGAGAGGGCCTCTCGACCCTCAAAGGATTAAGATGTGCAGAAATTGACACAAGGCATTGTCATTGATCATGTTGCAGAAACAGCTTGCTACAGTTTTGTTAGGGTGATAATTCTCCACAAAATGTTGCACTTCACTCTGCACAAATATCATTAATCACTGAAGAAAGCACATTCTTCCCTTTCGCTTCCTCCTTCTCTGAAGCAATTTCCTCAGCTGCAATCTGTTGCTGTTCCAGTTGAAGGTCTTGCAGCTCTTCAGTGGTTAGCTCTTCCCTGTGCTCCTCTACCAACTCTTCCACATCCAACCTCATGGACTTCCCCAAAGACACAAAACATTCCACAATAGAAGTAGGGTTGACAGGGTCAGCCTCAAACCCTTCAAAATCCTTCTCGAGGACACATTCTGGCCTCAGTTTTCTCGAAGCAGAATTTATCTTCCTGGAAGTCACTTCCTGCCAAGCCTTATCTATAAGGCTTATGCAGTTGAGGATATTGAAGTGATCCCTCCAGAACTCTCTTGGGGTCAGTTCAGTGTCCGAGGTCACTTCAAAGCACCTTTGAAACATTGCTTTGGTCTGGAGTTTTTTGAAGTTTGAAATGACTTGCTGGTCCATGGGATGGATGAGAGGAGTGGTATTAGGGGAAAAGAACACCATTGTGATGAAATGAAACTCCTCAAACAACTGGTCTTCTAAGTCTGGAGGATGAGCAGGAGCGTTGCCCATTACCAGGAGGCACTGGAGTGTGAAGTGGCAATTTATTTTCCAATAGGTATTTCTTCACACTCGGGCCAAACACTTCTTTGACCCACTCAATGAAAATTAGCCTCGTGACCCATGCCTTATTGTTAGTCTTCCACATCATGCACAATTTGCTCTTCGTGACATTGTTTTCCTTGAACACTTGGGGATTTTCAGTGATACACCAGTAAAGGCTTCACTTTGAAATCCCCACTAGCATTTCCACAGAACAAAAGAGTTAGCCTATCCTTCATAGGCTTGTGTCCTGGCAGTGCCTTTTCCTCCTGCATGATGTAGGTCCTCTTTGGCATTTTTTCCAAAAGAAGCCTGTTTCGTCACAATGAACACTTGTTGGGGGAGGAATCCTTCAGCCTCTATGTACTCCTTTAATTCATCAATGAATTCTTTGGCCGCATGTTTGTCCGAACTTGCAGCCTTCGCCATGCCTTACCACACTGTGAATACCACTTTGCTTCTTGAATCTCTCAAACTAGCCTTTGCTGGCCTTAAATTCACTAACGTGCAGCACTCATTCCAGGCATTTTCTTTATGAGACCCTCATGCAACTGCCTTGCCTTTTCGCAGATTAACCCCTCCAAAACACCATCTCCCGCTAACTATTTTTCGTTGATCCATACCTGCAACAATTTCTCCACATCTTCGATTGTTTGTGATCTCTGTTTCGTTAGCATATTTATCCCTTTCGCAACATCAGCTTCCTTGATTTCTTCTTTCTTTGCCAGGATGGAACTGATCGTTGATTTGGACTTTCCATACATCTTGGCGAGCTCGGCCACATGTACGCCACTTTCGTATTTTTCTATGAGTTCTTTCTTGAATTCTATCATGTTTCTCACCTTCTTTACCAAAGGGCTGGCACTAGGAACTTTCTTTGGCCCATGGTGGCTTATTTCACAGTTGCACTCAATAAACAAGCACAAAAACAATCTCCTTTTTCTACATAGCTCTTGTTCTAATTTATTTCTTCTATTGTCCATGGGGAAGTGGAAAAGAATCTTTCCTCCGTAAGCCATGTGTGTCGTATGAGGCGACTAAAATGCCGGGAGCAATGGGCTAGTAACCCCTTCTCCTGTAGACATTTACTAAAAAAGAGAAGAAGAAAAACTTTATAAAACTGGGATGCTTGAATGTGCGTGGATGTAGTGCAGATGACAAGAAACAGATGATTGCTGATGTTATGAATGAAAAGAAGTTGGATGTCCTGGCCCTAAGCGAAACAAAACTGAAGGGGTAGGGGAGTTTCGGTGGGGGGAAATAAATGGGATTAAATCTGGAGTATCTGAGAGAGTTAGAGCAAAGGAAGGGGTAACAGTAATGTTGAATGATCAGTTATGGAAGAAGAAAAGAGAATATGAATGTGTAAATGCAAGAATTATGTGGATTAAAGTAAAGGTTGGATGCGAGAAGTGGGTCATAATAAGCTGTATGCACCTGGAGAAGAGAGGAATGCAGAGGAGAGAGAGAGATTTTGGGAGATGTTAAGTGAATGTATAGGAGCCTTTGAACCAAGTGAGAGAGTAATTGTGGTAGGGGACCTGAATGCTAAAGTAGGAGAAACTTTTAGAGAGGGTGTGGTAGGTAAGTTTGGGGTGCCAGGTGTAAATGATAATGGAGCCCTTTGATTGAACTTTGTATAGAAAGGGGTTTAGTTATAGGTAATACATATTTTTAAGAAAAAGAGGATAAATAAGTATACAAGATATGATGTAGGGCGAAATGACAGTAGTTTGTTGGATTATGTATTGGTAGATAAAAGACTGTTGAGTAGACTTCAGGATGTACATGTTTATAGAGGGGCCACAGATATATCAGATCACTTTCTAGTTGTAGCTACACTGAGAGTGAAAGGTAGATGGGATACAAGGAGAATAGAAGCATCAGGGAAGAGAGAGGTGAAGGTTTATAAACTAAAAGAGGAGGCAGTTAGGGAAAGATATAAACAGCTATTGGAGGATAGATGGGCTAATGAGAGCATAGGCAATGGGGTCGAAGAGGTATGGGGTAGGTTTAAAAATGTAGTGTTAGAGTGTTCAGCAGAAGTTTGTGGTTACAGGAAAGTGGGTGCAGGAGGGAAGAGGAGCGATTGGTGGAATGATGATGTAAAGAGAGTAGTAAGGGAGAAAAAGTTAGCATATGAGAAGTTTTTACAAAGTAGAAGTGATGCAAGGAGGGAAGAGTATATGGAGAAAAAAAGAGAGGTTAAGAGAGTGGTGAAGCAGTGTAAAAAGAGAGCAAATGAGAGAGTGGGTGAGATGTTATCAACAAATTTTGTTGAAAATAAGAAAAAGTTTTGGAGTGAGATTAACAAGTTAAGGAAGCCTAGAGAGCAAATGGATTTGTCAGTTAAAAATAGGAGAGGAGAGTTATTAAATGGAGAGTTAGAGGTATTGGGAAGATGGAGGGAATATTTTGAGAATTGTTAAATGTTGATGAAGATAGGGAAGCTGTGATTTCGTGTATAGGGCAAGGAGGAATAACATCTCGTAGGAGTGAGGAAGAGCCAGTTGTGAGTGTGGGGGAAGTTCGTGAGGCAGTAGGTAAAATGAAAGTGGGTAAGGCAGCCGGGATTGATGGGATTGTGGGGATATAGTTTTGGAGTGGTTGGTGCAATTATTTAATAAATGTATGGAAGAGGGTAAGGTACCTAGGGATTGGCAGAGAGCATGCATAGTTCCTTTGTATAAAGGCAAAGGGGACAAAAGAGAGTGCAAAAATTATAGGGGGATAAGTCTGTTAAGTATACCTGGTAAGAGTGTATGGTAGAGTTATTATTGAAAGAATTAAAAGTAAGACTGAGAATAGGATAGCAGATGAACAAGGAGGCTTTAGGAAAGGTAGGGGGTGTGTGGACCAGATGTTTACAGTGAAACATATAAGTGAACAGTATTTAGATAAGGCTAAAGAGGTCTTTGTGGCATTTATGGATTTGGAAAAGGTGTATGACAGGGTGGATAGGGGGGGCAATGTGGCAGATGTTGCAGGTGTATGGTGTAGGAGGTAGGTTACTGAAAGCAGTGAAGAGTTTTTACGAGGATAGTGAGGCTCAAGTTAGAGTACGTAGGAAAGAGGGAAATTATTTCCCAGTAAAAGTAGGCCTTAGACAAGGATGTGTGATGTCACCGTGGTTGTTTAATATATTTATAGATGGAGTTGTAAGAGAAGTAAATGCGAGGGTCTTGACAAGAGGCGTGGAATTAAAAGATAAAGAATCACACATAAAGTGGGAGTTGTCACAGTTGCTCTTTGCTGATGACACTGTGCTCTTGGGAGATTCTGAAGAGAAGTTGCAGAGGTTGGTGGATGAATTTGGTAGGGTGTGCAAAAGAAGAAAATTAAAAGTGAATACAGGAAAGAGTAAGGTTATGAGGATAACAAAAATATTAGGTGATGAAAGATTGGATATCAGATTGGAGGGAGAGAGTATGGAGGAGGTGAATGTATTCAGATATTTGGGAGTGGATGTGTCAGCGGATGGGTCTACGAAGGATGAGGTGAATCATAGAATTGATGAGGGGAAAAGGGTGAGTGGTGCACTTAGGAGTCTATGGAGACAAAGAACTTTGTCCTTGGAGGCAAAGAGGGGAATGTATGAGAGTATAGTTTACCAACACTCTTATATGGGTGTGAAGCATGGGTGATGAATGTTGCAGCGAGGAGAAGGCTGGAGGCAGTGGAGATGTCATGTCTGAGGGCAATGTGTGGTGTGAATATAATGCAGAGAATTCGTAGTTTGGAAGTTAGGAGGAGGTGCGGGATTACCAAAACTGTTGTCCAGAGGGCTGAGGAAGGGTTGTTGAGGTGGTTCGGACATGTAGAGAGAATGGAGCGAAACAGAATGACTTCAAGAGTGTATCAGTCTGTAGTGGAAGGAAGGCGGGATAGGGATCGGCCTAGGAAAGGTTGGAGGGAGGGGGTAAAGGAGGTTTTGTGTGCGAGGGGCTTGGACTTCCAGCAGGCGTGCGTGAGCGTGTTTGTTAGGAGTGAATGGAGACGAATGGTTTATAATACTTGACGTGCTGTTGGAGTGTGAGCAAAGTAACATTTATGAAGGGGTTCAGGGAAACCGGCAGGCCTGACTTGAGTCCTGGAGATGGGAAGTACAGTGCCTGCACTCTGAAGGAGGGGTGTTAATGTTGCAGTTTAAAAACTGTAGTGTAAAGCACCCTTCTGGCAAGACAGTGATGGAGTGAATGATGGTGAAAGTTTTTCTTTTTCGGGCCACCCTGCCTTGGTGGGAATCGGCCAGTGTGATAATAAAAAAATAATAAATAATAAAAAAAATAATCGATTATTACGAAATGTTTCGGATGAACACGCAGAGTTTTGCTCACTCAGGAAATGACAGAGGCAGACTGAGTCATGTACATGTGAGCGGCCACTCCCGGGCGGGCAGTCGCATCTTATACGGATGATTTCCGAGCAGAAGTATGAAATCTGGGGTAAAATTTCACCCAATAAAGTGGTCGAAATTCGAATTGTATGATATCCGCACTGGACGAAATCTGGGGTTCCACTGTATATTCATTTTTCATTTATTAAAATTTCCTACAATAAATATATTCACTTACTATAAGGTAAGGATGAGAATATTTATGGTAGTAATGTGTATACTGTATATGCATTTTTTTTTAGGCCTAGCTCTATTGCTCATTTAATATATGATATATGATAGTGTAAACATGTCATCGGGATCTAATATACATTTGAAAGTGAAAAAAAGGTTATGTTACACTTTACAGTGATTCTTTGCTTTACAGCAGTAGTCCAGACCCTAACCTGTTATATAAGCAGGACCTCTGCCTGTACCCAACTGATGACTGTGTCCAACATTTGTACTAGTACACAATTTTTGTTATTTCTTTGTCTTTGCAAATGGTACATTGAGATTATGTATTTACAATAATGGGTTGCCATGCAAAGAGAGCCTCTATTATGCCTAGGCATTATGGACAAATCTGCTGCCTGCCAATATTTTTGGCCTTATTTCAGCTCTTTGGGTCTTCTACAATCTATTCATTTACCATAGGGCCCCACTTATATGGCAGGTTAGTTTCCAGGCTACCGGTGGAAAGCAGAATGCCATTTTTTCCATTTATAAATGCATATAAATGCCATATAAGTTTACACTAACGACTGTTTCGGTCGTATATATACGTCTTACGAGCCGTGTTTGACGTATATATACTCATAAATTCTAGCGGCTTCAAATCAAGCAAGAGAAAGCTGATAGGCCCACATGTGAGAGAATGGGTCTGTGTGCACCATATAAAAAAAATCCTGCAGCAGGCAGTGCATAATGAGAAAAAAAAAACTTCGACCTTTTTTTTTTTAATTTAAATACCGACTTTGTGGTCTATTTTCGTATAGTATTTATGGTTGTATTCTCGTTTTCTTGGTCTCTTTTGATAGAATGGAAAGCATATTATAGAAATAGAGGTGATTTTGATTGGTTTTACTATGAAAAGAACCTTGAAATGGAGCTCAAAGTAGGGGAAAGGTTTGATTTTTGCCGATGTTCAAAAGTAAACAAATGATGTCATTTTCCAATAAATGTCCAAGTAGCCACTCTGATATGCAGTCATGAATGGGTTGACATTATTTATACAATTATTACAATATTGCAGTAGTCTGCATAACAGTAACTCTTCTATTTTTTGTTTGAATAAAAATTCAAAGTAGAAAGCAAAGAGTAATATCAGAGGGGCCTGGAGATGTGACTGATGAACAAAGAAAATGTTATTTTAGAGCCAGGAATGTCTGCATTGTTCATTCTGGACCCTATTTTGAAATTGTCATATTTATTAATTTTTGTGAAATTGGCTAAATTGCAAATTTCTGACCACGTTATTGGGTAGTTGAAATCGGTAAATGGGCAGTTTCTTGTACTCAATTGCTGGAAAAAATGGGGTTCTAAAGAAATAGCAATGAGTTTGGTCGACTGGAACAATGGAATTAGCCGATAATAGAGCTCAAAGTGGAAGGTATTGCTGAGGTCGCTAACTTCACGAGAGCGTAGTTCCGTCAGTTTTCCATCAAATTTCGTTCTTTTGGTGTCATTACAATCGTGAAAAGATTCTCTATCATTTCATAAGAAAAAAATAATTTTTTTTTCGGAAATTTTGTGACACCAGTAGACACCTCAGGATTTGTGGTTGCGACAGTCAAGGGGTTAAGTTAGCAATAGAACTAGGTACAGTGGACCCCTGGTTCGCGATGCTATCGGTATCCGATAAATCCGGTAACAATGCATTATATCGCAGAAAATTTGCCTCGCTTCCTGATACAAAACCCGGTATGCGATGTGGTTCGTACGAGACGTGTCCATGTGTGGCCTGAATTGCCCCGTGTGTGCCAGTGTTTACATGCCAGCCAGTGTGCGCGCATCTAAGGATACATTTGGTACATTCCATATTATCCATATTATCACTGTTTTTGGTGCCTGTTTTTGCAAAATAAGTCACCATGGACCCCAAGAAAACTCCCAGTGCCAACCCTTCAAGACCAATGGTGCTAATGACTGTTGAAATGAAGAAAGAGATAATTGCAAAGTACGAAAGTGGAGTGCGTGTGTCGGAGCTGGTCAGGTTGTATAGTAAACCCCAATAACCATCTCTACTATAATGAGCAAGAAAACGGCAATCAAGGAAGCTGTTCTTGCAAAAGGTGCAACTGTGATTACAAAACAGCGACCTCAAGTGTTAGAAAATGTTGAGAGACTGTTATTGGTGTGGATAAATGAAAAACAGATAGCAGGAGATAGCATCTCTCAAGCAATCATTTGTGAAAAGGCTAGGCAGTTGCATGATGATTTGGTAAAAAAATTGCCTGCAACTAGTGGTGATGTGAGTGAATTTAAGGCCAGCAAAGGTTGGTTTGAAAGATTTAAGAATCGTAGTGGTATACATAGTGTGATTAGGCATGGTGAGGCTGCCAGTTATGTTGTGCGACAGAAGTCCAGTGACTCTCAAGCTGGTCCTAGTGGCATTAAAAGAAGAAGGGAAGTAACCCCGGAAAAGGAATTTCTACCTCAAGTCCTAATGGAGGGGGATTCCCCTTCTAAATGCTAACACCATCCACACTCTCCCCTCCTCCCATCCCATCAATCATCACCAGATCTTCATTAAAGGTAAGTGCCAATTATTCTTTCATTATTTATTGTTATTTATTGTTATTGTTGTTATTGTAATTACTATTCTATTGCATTAAACTTAATATTTCATTTGGTAAAAGTTTTTTTTCATACTTTTGGGTGTCTTGCACGGATTAATTTGATTTCCATTATTTTTTATGGGGAAGATTGATTCGCTTTCCGATATTTTTGGTTTATGATGAGCCCTCAGGAACGGATTAGTATCGCGAACTGGGGGTCCACTGTATTAAAAACAATAAAAAGTAAAATGCACACAGTACACTCATTATTTACCTTAAAATAACCCAAGAAAGTCAGTGCGTCATCGAGGACTGTCTAACTTATTTCCATTGGGGTCCTCAATCTTGTTCCCCAGGGCGGTGGACGGGCAGACGCTGCTGCGAGGTCAGCAGTACATGACCTACCAGTTTCATATAGAGGTGTTCCATTTGCGGACTATTTTGCTGTGGTAGCTGCCCACCTTCACATCCGTTGGCAACGATGTTGGTCTGGTCTGCTCGGTAACAAACTTCATTCTTTTGAACCAAGTATAGGTTGCTGGCCATCTTCTTGTCATCAGTGTCGAGGTTGGGAGACTGCTCTCTCCCGTCTTCATGTTGGCCACGCTCATCTTACTCATGGGTGTCTCGTGGAGGGGCGCACTGTTCCTCTCTGTGAGACGTGTCAAGTTCCGGTGTCGGTTGGCCGCATTCTGTTGGGCTGCCCTCTCTGTCAGCGAGCGCGCAGAGTTTGCCTCCAGCGTCGTCTCCGCTCTACTACTCTCTTTCTTTGCCTTCCCTTCTTGCTGATGGACCCTCTTTTGGTCCTGACTCTCTCATTGACTTCTTGACAACTGACTTGCTCCGCAAACTCTGACAGCGATGCTTTTTGCACTCCTCTCAGCCCTTTCTGCCTCAATCTCTTGTTGCCCTCTACTCCTGCACTATCCACTGCTCCGCTGTTCTCCGTAACCTGCTAATTATCCCTCTCCCTTTTGCCACCTGATACCCCTGCTTCCTTCCTGCCCCGCAGCACTGTGTGGCCCTTGTGGTTTGGCACTTCTTTTTGATTGTAATAAGATAAGATTTTGTTTGGATTTTTAACCCCAGAGGGTTTAGTCACCCAGGATAACCCAAGAAAGTCAGTGCATCATCGAGGACTGTCTAACTTATTTCCATTGGGGTCCTCAATCTTGTCCCCCAGGATGCGACCCACACCAGTTGACTAACACCCAGGTACCTATTTGCTGCTAGGTGAACAGGACAATAGTGTAAGGAAACGTGTCGAAATGTTTCCACCCACTGGGAATCGAACCCGGGCCCTCCTTGTGTGAAGCGGGAGCTTTAGCCACCAGTCCACTGGGCCTGCTGTTCATTAAATTAACGCACTATTTATTAATTTATTTTGCTTTATTTATCTATGTCTTTACAAATAGTACATTGAGATGATGTATTTACAATATCATACACATGCTAAAACTAATATATACCGCACTCGAAAAGAAAGAAGTCCCACTGGGTATTTTCGTTGATTTATGTAAAGCTATCGATACAGTCAAGCACCTAAAGTCGGTACCTGACCAGCTGGGCTGTGGCTCGTACGTTGGATTGCGTGCAGCCAGCAGTAACAGCCTGGTTGATCAGGCTCTGATCCACCAGGAGGGCTGGTCACAGACCGGGCCGCGGGGGCATTGACCCACGGAACTCTCTCCAGGTAAACTCCAGGCAATATGTATCTGACCCATAGTTACGCTCTGATATCTGATGTCTTGATTGATGAATAGTGTTCTGAAGAATGTCCCACTCTGTTGGATCGCAACACTCATTGTTACGCTGTTCATCAATAATTGTTCACACCATATGTCACTAAAGAAGCTGATCACACTTCTCTGTAAGTGTTTATTGAGATTCTTTTGTGCAAAACACGCTGAACAATGTTCTTTGTCGGTTATCCTGGCACGTCAATGTCTCTCTCTCAATAGAGTCAAAAGTAATCAGACATCACAGCCTCCTACGCCACTGCAATGCCCCTAGCCCTTTGGGGGTCGCCAGACCCTCTCAGAGACTTGTTCTCAGGGTCGCCAAAATTTCAAAAAAAAATTATTTTTTCTTATGAAAAGATAGAGAATCTTTTCCCAATCATAATGACACCAAAAGTATGAAATCTGATGGAAAACTTAGGGAATTATGCTCTCGCGAAGTTAGCGGTCTTGACGATGTTTACGCATCAGCGATTTTGCCCACTTTGAGCCCCATTTTTGGCCAATTCCAGTGTACTAGTCGACAAAAATCATAACTATTTCACTAGAACTCCGTTTTTTCTATCGAATGAGTACAAGAAACCACCCATCTACCGATTTCAGCTATCCAATAAAGTGGTCAGAATTTAGCAATTTCCAATTTCACACAAATTTCAAAAGATGCCAATTTCCAAATAGGGTCCAGAATAAACAAGAAAGACATTCCTGGTACTAAAATAACATTTCCTCTATTCATTAATCACGTCTCCAGGCCCCTCTTACATTTCTTTTGCTTTCCACTTTGATTTTTTATTCTCACAAAAAAAAATAAGATTTACTGTTAGGCAGACTACTGCATTAGTGTAGAAATGGTATAAATAATATCGGCACACTTGTGAAAGAATATTAGACTCGCCAGTTGACGTGTGTTGGACGCTTACCATGATTTGTTTTCTTTTGAACTTTGGTAAAAATAGAACATTTCTGCTACTTTGAGCTCAATTTCAAGGTACTTTTCATTGTAAAACCAGTCAAAATCATCTCAATTTCTGTAATATGTCTTCCATTCTATACAATGAGATCAGGAAAACTAGAATACAACAATAAATACCATACGAAAATACAGTGCAAAGTCGCTGTTTTAAACCAAAAACATGGTCAATTTTTTTTTTTTCTCATTACTCACTCTGTGCTGCAGGATTTTTTTTATACTACGCACACTGACCACATAAACCCATTCTTTCATATGTAGGCCTACCAGCTTTCTCTTGCTAGATTTGAGGGCGCTAGAATTTATGCTTACTAGTTCATCAAAAACCCTGGCACGTAAGCCGTACTAGTGCGGCCGAAACCCCGAAAGGACTAGAACATGAAGGAAAAGCTGTCCTAGTACTTTTGGCTTCCTTGCCAAACTATCTCCATGAAGCAAAGCAGAATGCTTGATTCTTGCTGTCTTAAGCATAGGCAACAATGTACACTATCTTTACCATGGTAATAAAGTGGGAGCAGGATTTTCCTTAATTGTCTTGCTAAGGTAAGAGATGGACTGTCTCTTATTAAACTAGACTTTGCAACACTGGACTCTTGCAAGGAGCGGCGGTCGCTTGACCACGTCACATACTCGTATTACATCTGGGATCAGTTACTTCCTGTAGCAGTAAACAAGATGTTTGCCCCTTCTGAGAGGGGCTGAGCCCCTCAGGGCTGAAAGGGGCTGAAAGGGGTTGAAGGGGGCTGATACCCCCCCCTCCTGGAGAAAATTTCTTTACAAGCTCAGCTCACTCTGATGAGCTGTGAACGGTAAATTTGGGCCTAGATATGAGAGAATACATCAATGTGGTATGTGTGCAGCACATAAAACAAATCCTGCAGCACACAGTGCATAATGAGAGAAAAAACCGAGACCCTAATTTTCGATTAAAACAGCGAATTTGCAGTGTTTTTTCTTATGCTTTTTATAGTTGTACAGTATTTGCGATTTCTTAGTCTCATTTGATAGAATGGAAGGTATATTACAGAACTAAAGATGATTTTCTTCTTCTTCTTCTGTTGGTGTTTCAGGGCCACTGACAGCATACGCTGTATCGAGCCCGGCTGTCCAGTGCGAGGAGAGGGAATATCGACCAAAGTGGAAGAATGTCTCGACTAATATCATATGTCTCTGATATGTCCTGAAGCCATCAGGAAGGAGCAGGTACAAGCCAATATCTCCTGACGGTCCAGAGGGCGAAACCCCTCCCCGTTGAGGAGGACAGGTAGAGTGAAAGTGTGCACCCCAAGTGTGCGCAAGGGCGCACAGAGAGTAGTCCGTGCAGAGTGATAATGTGGGCACCACAGTAGGAAGTGTTCCATCGTCTCAGGCTGTGAGGGACACCACTGGCAGTACGGAGAGTCCGTCATCCGAAGGCGATATAGATGAGCCGCCAGTCACGAGTGCCCGACTCGAAGGCGAGTCAGTACAACGTCCACCGAGCGGTTGGGATGGCGAGCCCAAGGGCAGGGGCCATTAAAAGTTCGGATGTTTTTGATTGGTTTTAGTAATGGAAATGGCTTGAAACTGAGCTCAAAGTAGTGGAAATGTTAATTTTTTGCTGATGTTCAAGAGTAAACAAATGACCTCACACATCTAATTCACACCAGCTGGTGGGTCTAATATACGTCCACAAATGTGGTGATATTATTTATACAATTATTACAATATTGCATAACAGTAAATCTTCTATTTTTTGGTTTGAATAAAAGTTCATTATGTGAATAAAAAATCAAAATGGAATTCATTTGCAAAGCATGAAAATGTAACTAATGAACAGAGGAAATGTTAGTTTAGTTCCAGGAATGCCTGCATTGTTTATTCTGGACCCTATTTTGAAATTGGAATATTTTGAACTTTGCATTAAATTGGCCAAATTACCAATTTCCTATCACTTTATTTTGTAGTTGAAACAGTTGACTTGGCAATTTCTTGTGCTTGATCGATAAAATAGAAGCAATACTAGTGAAATAGCTAAGAATTTGGTCAGCTGGAATAAGGTAATTGGCCTAAAATGGGAGTCGAAATCGGCAAAATTGCCGATGCATAAATATCACTGACACATCAAAATTCACAAGAGCATAATTTCGTCAGTTTTCAATCAAATTTCATACTTTTTGTTTTATTACCTTCAGAAAAAGATTCTCTACCATTTCATACCTGGAGTTTACCTGGAGAGAGTTCTGGGGGTCAACGCACTCACGGCCCGGTCTGGGACCAGGCTTCATGGTTGATCAGAGCCTGATCAACCAGGCTGTTACTGCTGGCTGCATGCAGTCCAACATACGAGCCACAGCCCGGCTGGTCAGGTACCGAATTTAGGTGCTTGTCCAGTGCCTGCTTGAAGACAGCCAGGGGTCTATTGGTAAGCCTTCTTATGTTTGCTGGGAGGCAGTTGAACAGTCTCGGGCCCTTAACACTTATTGTATTGTCTCTTAACGTGCTAATGACACCCCTGCTTATCATTGGGGATGTTGCATCGTCTGCCGAGTCTCTTGCTTTCATTGTGAGTGATTTTCGTGTGCAAGTTCGGTACTAGTCCCTCTAGGATTTTCCAGGTGTATATAATCATGTATCTCTCCTGCCTGCATTCCAGGGAGTACAGGTTCAGGAACTTCAAGCGCCCCAGTAATTGATGTGTTTTATCTCCGTTATGCGCGCCATGAAGGTTCTCTGTACATTTTCTAGGTCAGCAATTTCACCTACCTTGAAAGGTGCTGCTAGTGTGCAGCAGTATTCCAGCCTAGATAGAACAAGCGACCTGATGAGTGTCATCATGGGCTTGGCATCTCTAGTTTTGAAGGTTCTCATTTTCCATCCTGTCATTTTTCTAGCAGATGCGATTGATACAATGTTATGGTCCTTGAAGTTGAGATCCCCTGACATGATCCTTCCCAGGTCTTTGACTTTGGTTTTTCGCTCTATTTTGTGGCCAGAATTTGTTTTGTACTCTGATGAAGTTTTAATTTCCTCATGTTTACCATATCGGAGTAATTGAAATTTCTCATCGTTGAACTTCATATTGTTTTCTGCAGTCCATTGAAAGATTTGGTTGATGTCCACCTGGAGCCTTGCAGTGTCTGCAATGGAAGACACTGTCATGCAGATTGTGGTGTCACCTGCAAAGGAAGACACGGTGCTATGGCTGACATCCTTGTCTATGTCAGATATGAGGATGAGAAACAAGATATGAGCGAGTACTGTGCCTTGTGGAACAGAGCTTTTCACCGTAGCCGCCTCAGACTTTACTCTGTTGACTACTACGCTTTGTGTTCTGTTTGTGAGGAAATTATAGATCCATCTACCAACTTTTCCTGTTATTCCTTTAGCACGCATTTTGTGCGTTATTACGCCATGGTCACACTTGTCAAAGGCTTTTGCAATGTCTGTATATATTTCATCTGCATTCTTTTTGTCTTCTAGTGCATCTAGGACCTTGTCGCAGTGATCCAGTAGTTGGGACAGACAGGAGCGACCTGCTCTAAACCCATGTTGCCCTGGGTTGTGTAATTGATGGGTATCTAGATGGGTGGCGATCTTGCTTCTTCGAACCCTTTCATGATTTTTATGGTATGGGATGTTTGTGCTATCGGTCTGTAGTTCTTTGCTATTGCTTTACTACCCCCTTTGTGGAGTGGGGCTATTTCTGTTGTTTTTAGTAACTGTGGGACGACCCCCGTGTCCATGCTCCCTCTCCATAGAATGGTAAAAGCACATGATAAGGGCTTCTTGCAGTTCTTGATGAACATGGAGTTCCATGAGTTTGGCCCTGGGGCAGAGTGCATAGGCATGTCATTTATCGCCTGTTCGAAGTCATTTGGCATCAGGATAACATCAGATTGGCTTGTGTTTACCAAATTCTGTGGCTCTCTCATAAAAAATTAATTTAGATCTTCGACTCTCAGTCTTGTTAGTGGCTTGCTAAAACCTGAGTCATATTGGAACTTGAGTAGCTCACTCATTTCCTTGCTGTCATCTGTGTAGGACCCATCTTGTTTAAGTAGGGGCCCAATACTGGATATTGTTCTTGACTTTGATTTGGCATAGGAAAAGAAATACTTTGGGTTTCTTTCAATTTTATTTATGGCTTTTAGTTCTTCGTGCGATTCCTGACTCCTATAAGATTCCTTTAGCTTAAGTTCGATGTCTGCTATTTCTCTGACCAGTGTCTCCCTACGCATTTCAGATATTTTGGCCTCTTTTAGCCGCTTTGTTATTCTTTTCCGTCACCTGTAAAGGGAGTGCCTGTCTCTCTCTATTTTACATGTACTCCTCCTTTTTCTTAAAGGAATAAGCTTTGAGCATACATTGAGTGCCACAGAGTTAATCTGTTCTAGGCATAAGTTGGGGTCTGTGTTGCTTAGTCTATCTTCCCAGCTTATATCGTTTAGGACTTGGTTTACTTGGTCCCACTTTATGTTCTTGTTATTGAAGTTGAATTTGGTGAAGGCTCCCTCCTGACTGATCTCATTTTGTCGGTCTGGGGCTCCGCGCATGCGTGTCTGAACCTCGATTATGTTGTGATCTGAGTATATTGTTTTTGATATGGTGACATTTCGTATCAGATCATCATTGTTAATGAAGATGAGGTCTAGTGTATTCTCCAGTCTAGTAGGCTCTATGATTTGCTGGTTTAAGTTGAATTTTGTGTAGAAAAATAACAAAATTATTTTTTGAAAATTCTTGGACACTGGTGAACACTTTGAAATTTGGCCTCTGGTCCCTGCATGGGTTAATGTAAGGTGAGAGGTGAGCAGTATTTATTTGTAGGGAGTCAGGTGTAGGAGGTATGGTAGCTAGCCAGGACACACCCACCTTCACATAATATACAGCCTCTCCTCACTTAACCCTTTGAGGGTCCAAGGCCAAAATCTGAAGGGGTGCCCCAGTGTCCAAGAAATTTTGAAAAAAAAAAAAAAAATTTTTACAGAATTAAAGACAATATTTTTGTGATGGTAATAAAAAAAAAATTTTGATCACTAGTACTTACTGAGATACAGCTGCGGGAACATCATCGGGTGGCCGCAAAATCGCATTTTTTTATTTTACGTTTTTTATACTTTTTTCTTTTGGTTTCTATTTTTTTTTCTTTTTCTAATAACATTTGTGGCCTGTGAGACCAGTAAAATGTATATTGTATAAGTGTACACTCATTGTATTCAACACAATAACTGCACTAATTTGTTTATCATTATATTGCTTACAAAACTTGTTTACAAGTTTATTGTAAACAAAATGATGAAAACATTAGTGCAGTTATTTTGTTGAATATAACGGTACCATATAGTACTATATGGTACAATGGTGCCATAGTGCAATGGCACCATATGGTACAGTGGTACCTTATACAATATGGTACAATGGCACCATATGATACAGTGGTACCATATGGTAGAATATGGTTCAATGGCACCATTTGCTACAATGGTACCATATGGTGCAATGGTGCCTTATGGTACCATATGGTGCTGTGGTGCCATATGGTGCTGTGGTGCCATATGGTGCTATGGTACCATATGGTACATTGTACCATACAGTACAGTGATACCGTATGGTTCATTGTACCATATGGTACTATATGGTACTGTTGTATTCAGCACAATAAACACACTAATATTTTCATTATTATTTTGTTTACAATAATTGTTTACAACAAAAATATGCAAAAATGTTGTATATTAATAATGTTCTATTATATACAGTGGACCCCCGCATAACGCTATTAATCCGTTCCTGAGAGCTCAATGTTATATGAAATTATCAAACCATACCCCCGGCCGGGATTGAACCCGCGGTCATAGAGTCTCAAAACTCCAGCCCGTCGCGTTAGCCACTAGACCAGCTAGCCACAATAAGATTCATCCAACTAGGTATATTTCTACACCATAGGAAGGTTAGCACAGGCACCTCTGTGACCACAAATGCAAGTTTTTACATACGAATCTCCAGCTAGCGTGGCCGTGACGAACTCTAGCTCAAGTCCCTTCACTGCCGTCAACATGACTCAAGAAATCGTAATAACACGATTGCAAACAAACCATACCCCCGGCCGGGATTGAACCCGCGGTCATAGTCTCAAAACTCCAGCCCGTCGCGTTAGCCACTAGACCAGCTAGCCACAATAAGATTCATCCAACGGGCTGGAGTTTTGAGACTCTATGACCGCGGGTTCAATCCCAGCCGGGGGTATGGTTTGTTTGCAATCGTGTCATTACGATTTCTTGAGTCATGTTGACGGCAGTGAAGGGACTTGAGCTAGAGTTCGTCACGGCCACGCTAGCTGGAGATTCGTCTGTAAAAACTTGCATTTGTGGTCACAGAGGTGCCTGTGCTAACCTTCCTATGGTGTAGAAATATACCTAGTTGGATGAATCTTATTGTGGCTAGCTGGTCTAGTGGCTAACGCGACGGGCTGGAGTTTTGAGACTCTATGACCGCGGGTTCAATCCCAGCCGGGGGTATGGTTTGTTTGCAATCGTGTCATTACAATTTCTTGAGTCACGAAATTATCATTATGTGAATTAATTTTCCCCATAAGAAATAATGGAAATCAAATTAATCCGTGCAAGACACCCAAAAGTATGAAAATTTTTTTTTTTACCACATGAAATATTAATTTTAATACACACAAACTTAAGAAAACATGCACAGTTACATGACACTTACCTTTATTGAAGATCTGGTGATGATTGATGGGATGGGAGGAGGGGAGACTGGATGGTTTTAGTGTTTAGAAGGGGAATCCCCTTCCATTAGGACTTGAGGTGTCAAGTCCTTTTCTGGGGTTGCTTCTCTTCTTCTTTTAATGCCACTAGGACCAGCTTCAGAGTCACTGGACTTCTGTCGCACAACATATCTGTCCATAGTGGCCTGTACCTCTCGTTCCTTTATGACTTTCCTAAAGTGTTTCACAACAGTGTCAGTGTAATAGTCACCAGCACGGCTTGCAATTGCTGTCTGAGGGTGATTTTCATCCATGAAGGTTTGCACTTCAAGCCACTTTGCAAAGATTTCCTTAATCTTTGAAGTAGGCAACTTCTTCAATTTCTCTCTCCCCTCCTCCGAAGCAATTTCCTCAGGTGTGGCCTCTTGCTGTTGAAGTTGATCTAGCAGCTCATCAGTGGTTAGTTCTTCATTGTCCTCCTCCACCAACTCTTCCACATCCTCCCCACTAACCTCCAACCCCAAGGACTTCCCCAATGCCACAATTGATTCCTCAACTGGCATAGGATTCTCAGGGTTAGCCTCAAATCCTTCAAAATCCCTTTGGTCTACACATTCTGGCCACAGTTTCTTCCAAGCAGAGTTCAAGTTCCTCTTAGTCACTCCCTCCCAAGCCTTACCTATAAGGTTTACACAATTGAGGATATTAAAGTGCTCTCTCCAAAACTCTCTTAGTCAATTGAGTTTCTGAGGTCACTTCAAAGCACCTTTCTTTCAAACAGAGCTTTTGTGTACAGTTTTTTGAAGTTTGCAATAACCTGCTGGTCCATGGGCTGCAGGAGAGGAGTGGTATTAGGAGGCAAAAACTTCACCTTAATGAAGCTCATGTCCCCACAAAGTCGCTCTGCCAAGTCTGTAAGATGACCAGGGGCATTGTCTAACACCAGGAGGCACTTAACCCTTTGAGGGTCGACAGGCCCTCTCCGAAACTCGTTCTCAGGGTCGGCCAAATTAAAAAAAAAAAAAATTATTTTCTCTTATGAAAAGATAGAGAATCTTTTCCCGATCATAAGGACACCAAAAGTTTGAAATTTGATGGAAAACTTACGGAATTGTGCTCTCGCAAAGTTAGCGGTCTCGGCGATGTTTACACATCGGCGATTTTGCCCACTTTGAGCCACATTTTCGGCCAATTCCACTGTACTAGTCGACAAGGAACATGAGTATTTCGCTAGAACTCCATTTTTTCTATCGAATGGGTGCAAGAAACCACCCATTTATGAAATTCAACTATCCAGTACAGTAGTCAGAATTTAGCAATTTTGCCAATTTGACACAAATTTCAAAAGATGCCAATTTCCGAATAGGGTTCAGAATAAACAAGAAAGACATTCCTGGGACTAAAATGACATTTCCTCTTGTCATTAGTCACGTCTCAAGGCCCCTCTTATATTCTTTTGCTTTCCACTTTGAATTTTTATTCTCACAAAAAATATAAGATTTACTGTTATGCAGACTACCGCATTAGTGTAAAAAATGGTATAAATATTATTGGTGCACTTGTGAAAGAATATTAGACTCACCAGTTGACGTGTATTGCACGCTTGGCACGATTTGTTTACTTTTGAAATTTGGTAAAAATCGAACATTTCTGCTACTTTGAGCTCAATTTCAAGGTACCTTTCATTGTAAAACCAGTCAAAATCATCTCAATTTCTGTAATATGTCTTCCATTCTATAAAATGAGACTAAGAAAACTAGAATACAACAATAAATACCATACGAAAATACAGTGCAAAATCGATGTTTTATTCCAAAAAAATGGTCAAAGTTTTTTTTTTCTCATTATGCACTGTGTGCTGCAGGATTTTTTTTGGACTGTGCACACTGACCACATAGACCCATTCTTTCATATGAAGGCCTACCAGCTTTCTCCCACTAGATTTGAGGGCGCTAGAATTTAGGCGTACGTCAAAAACCCTGGGTCGTAAGCCGTACTAGTACGTCCGAAACCCTCAAAGGGTTAAGGTCTAATTTCTTTTCGGTTAGGTAATTTTTCACAGTGGGGGCAAATGCTTGGTGTAACCAGTCAAAGAAAAAGTCCCTAGTGACCCATGCCTTATTGTTTGCCCTCCACAGCACACACAAATTAGCCTTGAGGATATTCTTTTGCCTGAACGCTCTGGGAGTTTCAGAGTGATACACTAATAAAGGCTTCACTTTGCAATCACCACTAGCATTGGCACACATGAGAAGAGTAAGCCTGTCTTTCATAGGCTTATGTCCTGGGAGTGCCTTTTCCTCCTGAGTAATGTAGGTCCTGCTTGGCATTTTCTTCCAAAACAGGCCTGTTTCGTCACAATTAAACACTTGTTCAGGTTTCAGTCCTTCACTGTCTTTGTACTCCTTGAATTCATGCACATATTTTTCAGCTGCTTTTTGGTCCGAACTGGCAGCCTCACTATGCCTTATCACACTATGTATGCCACTACGCCTCTTAAATCTCTCAAACCAACCTTTGCTGGCCTTAAATTCACTCGCATCACAACTAGTTGCAGGCATTTTTCTAATTAAATCCTCATGCAACTTCCTAGCCTTTTCACTTATGATCGCTTGATAGATGCTATCGCCTGCTATCTGTTTTTCGTTTATCCACACCAGTAACAATCTCTCAACATCTTCTATCACTTGCGATCTCTGTTTCAAAAGCACAGTTAAACCTTTGGCAAGAACAGCTTCCTTGATTGCCGTTCTCTTGGACACAATAGTAGCGATGGTTGATTGGGGTTTACTATACAACCTGGCCAGCTCGGAGACACGCACTCCACTTTCATACTTAGCAATGATCTCTTTCTTCATCTCCATAGTAATTCTCACCCTTATTCCTGTAGGGTTGGCACTAGAAGCTTTCTTGGGGCCCATGGTCACTTATTTTTCAGGTGAAATAACTATAAAAAGGCTGTAATAATACGAAATGTTCTGATTGTATGCTTGAATGTTACCGCGGAGGCTGGCTTATAAACAGTGCCACTTGCAGAACAAGTGAGGCTGGCTCAGGCCACATGAACGCGTCTCGGACAAATCACGTTGAGCGAATTTTTTAGCGCTATGCGAGGCAAAATTTTAGCGATAAAATGTATTGCTATGCGGATTTAACGCTATGCGATGCCAACGTTATGCGGGGCTCCACTGTATTTACAAGTGTACAGCCACTCAACATGTTCCTTGAGGTGGATGACAAAGTGCTTTGTCTTGGAAACTGCTGAGTCAGTAGCTAGCTTGCGTCGGCACTCAGTCTTGGCTGGTGCCTCGTGGCATCAACACCTACTGACCATATGGTACATGGTATCATATGTTACAGGGTACCATATGGTACATTGTACTATACAGTACAGGATACCATATGCTGCAGGGTACCATATGGTGCAGGGTACCATATTGTGCAGGGTACCATATTGTGCAGGGTACCATATGGTGCAGGGTACCATATGGTGCAGGCTACCATATGGTGCAGGGTACCATATGGTACAGGGTACCATACAGTACAGGACTCCATATGGTACAGATAAAGGGATCCCTATGGAAATAAGTCACCCTGACTTTTTTGGATTATCCTAGGATTTTATACATAGGCTGCTATGTATGATAATCTATGTAACTGTATTTGTGTACACCTGAATAAACTTACTCAAGTGCATGTGGCATTGTAAGTAAGTTTATTTAGGTATACACAAATAAAGTTACATAGATTATCATACTTAGCAGCATATGTTTGGAGAACCTAGGATAACCAAAAAATGTCAGACAGACTTTATTTCCATTAGGGTCCCTGTACCCTGTACTATGTGGTACAATGTGCCATATGCTATAATGTACCATATGGTACAATGTACCATATGCTATAATGTACCATAGGGTATAATGTACCATATGGTATAATGTACCATATGGTATAATGTACCATATAGTATAATGTACAACATAGTATAATGTACCATATAGTATAATGTACCATGTAGTATAATGTACCATATGGTACAGTGTACTATATGGTACAGTGTACCATATGGTACCATTGTACGATATACCATTGTATGACATAACACCATTGTGCCATATGGTACCATTGTACCATATGGCACCATATGCAGGCATCCAGATTTTTTTTTTATAGTGTGCACACTGACCATCCAGACCCATTGTCTCAGATGTAGGCCTACCAGCCTTCTCGCTCTAAATTTGATGCCGCTTGAGTTTTGGCATAGATCTACCAGTTGGACCCTCAACGTAAAGCCGTAGATCTACGGCACGGACCCTAAAAGGGTTAACCATGGAGTTCCATTCCTAAGACCACGTCAGTAAATGAATTCGTCGTTAAGTGAGGAGCATACTATAATGGTAGTGGGTTTATGTCAACCATCACTGATATTGTTTTAACCCTTTGACTGTTTCGGTTGTACAGGTCCTCCATCACAAATCCGCATCATTGGGACCTGTAGTGTGCCGGATTACTGAGTTTGCCGGATTACAGAGTGGTTAGGTTAGAATACACTTAATAAAATTAACCAACTTGACTTACACAAAGTTCATTGAACATTGGCAAAAATCAAACATTTCCGCTACTTTGAGCTCAATTTCAAGGTACTTGACGTCATGAAAGCAATCAAATCATGTCTATATCTGTAATATATTTTCCATTCTATCAAATGAGACCAAAAAAACAAGAATACAACCAAAAAAAACTACGAAAAAATACGTAATGGTGATTAATGAAACTCCCTTTTTACTCCGTCTTTTTTATTTTTATTGTATCTAAGAAGCATCTTTCCATCATACATTGCCCAAGTTTCAGTGAATAGCCCAAAAAAACAAAGGGAAACAAAAAATATTTACAAAAACATAAAAAGGCAACCCAAGCCGGGTACTGGAAAAAAGCCCTTTTGCCTTATTTGGGTTTTCTAGGTTCTCTTAATATGCGCTATGTATGAAATCTATGTAACTGTATTTGTGTATATCTGAAAAATTACTTATTTATATTTCTAGTCGCGTGAGTACAAGAAACCAACCCCTTCACTTATTTCAACTCCCCAAAAATACATGGCCCCCAAAAACGATGGCATCACATAGCGATTTTTCCGCAAACCGATTACTTTTATCGCAAAAATTTTTGCCGCGCATACCGTTCCCCCTTTGCTGTTTCGGGCCCCTCTCTGAAACGTCTTTATGTCGCCAAATTTTAAAAAAAAAAAAAAAATTATTTTTTTATGAAAATTTAAAGTTTTTTTTCTGAGTTTTTTAGCCCAAAAAAAATTTTTTTGCCATTGGTACTTACGAATATGAGCCGTGAAGTTTGCAAAAAATGACCCGCGTAGGGCAACAGCGGCGATGCCCTCACCCGTAAACTTTAGTTACTTGTATTTGAAGGTTTTTTTGTTTTTTTCCTATTTTATTTTTTTCACATAATTATTTTGGTATGAGATCAAGTAAGGTGCAATGTTATATATAAAAATCGTTGTATAAACAAAATAACACCAAACAAAATTATCAATATTTTGTTTACAAAACTTGTTTACAAAAAAAACAAAAAAAACAATTCTTCTTTTTCTTCTTCTTCTTCTTTTCTTCTTCTTCTTTTCTTCTTCTTCTTCTTCTCCTTTTCTTTCTTCTTTTCCCCTTCTTCTTCTTCTCCTTCTTCTTTTTTCCCCTTCTTCTCCTTTTTCTTCTTTCCTTCTTCTTCTTCTCCTTCTTCTTTTTCCCCTTTCTTCTTTTTCTCCTTTTTCTTCTTCTCCTTTTCTTTTCTTTTCTTCTTCTTCCCCTTCTTCTTCTTCCCTTCTTCTTTCCTTCTTCTTCTTCTCCTTCTTCTTCTTCCCCTTTTCTTCTTCTCCTTCTTTTTCCCTTCTTCTTCCCCTTCTTCTTTCCTTCTTCTCCTTCTCCTTCTTCTCCTTCTTTTTTCTTCTCCTTTTCCCCTTCTTCTTTTCTTCTTCTTCTTCTTTTTTCTTCTTCTTCTTCTTCTTCTCCTTTTCTTCTCCTTCTTCTTCTCCTTTTTTTTTCCCCTTCTTCTTCTCCTTTTCTTTCCTTCTTTTTCCCCTTTTTTTCCTTTCTTCTCCTTCTTTTTCCCCTTTTCTTCTTCTCCTTTCTTCTCCTCCCCCTTCCCCCTCCTCCTTTCCTCCCCTTCTTCTCCTTCTCCTCCCCCTTTCCCCTCCTTCTTCCCTCCTTCTTTTTCTCTCCCCCTTTTTCCCTCCTTCTTTCCCCTTTTCTCCCCTCCTTTCTCCCCCTCCTCCTTCTCCCCCTCCTCCCCCTTCCCTCCTTCTCCCCTTCCCCCCCCTTTCTCCCCTTCTCCCTCCCCCTCCTTGTGGCGAGTGTGTGGCTTATAATTTTTTTGGTCAGAAGTCGGAGCTGCAAAGTAAAATTTTATCTCATAGTCATACCCTACCCTGTCAAAACAATGGGGTCGGATCTGTTTCCCCCCTCCTCCTTCTATCAATTATCTTTCCCCCCTCTTTCTATATTTTCAATCTGTCTTCTTTTTGTCTGCTATCTCTGTTCACAGGTACCAAAATTACAAATCATGTGTAAATTACCTAGGATAACCCAAAAAATCCAGACAAAGTGTAACTCTGCTTTAAAATGTAGTAAAAGTGATGACACGTCGTGGCTCTCTCTGAGACAGAGAGCTAGATGGACAGACAGGGGGTTGACAAAAGACAAAAGACAGACAGAAATGTTTTTTACCAGCAAAAACAAAGGGGGCGATGGTCATGTAATATTACCCCCTTTTCGCTTCAAAATCAGTCTTATCAGATGTTATCTCCCCCTTTTCTTGTCACTGTATGGGGTGGCTTTTTTTTTTTTTTGCTTCAAGGGAACAATATTATTACATCTTCTTCCCCCCCCCCCCTCCTCCTCCCCTTCTCCCCCTCCTCCTCCTCTTCCTTCCCCCCTTTCCCCCTCCTCTTCCTCCCCCCTCCCCCCCCTCCCCCTCCTTCTTTTGGCTCAAACTCCCCCAAATCATAAATTGATCTTTATGACACTTCCATCTGTGTTAGAGCACCTGGGAAGAGAAGGTCCCCGATTTCTGGGGAATCACATATTTCTTTCCCCTCAGCTGAAAAAAGAAACGAAATGGCATTCCCACAATGCACCCTGGTCCCGATTTTTTTTATATGGTCACATGCCCTGGAGACCCTTCTCTCCCTGTGGGCTACACTTTCCCCAAAACCAAAATTATTTTTAAAAACGTCGGGAAACTGGTCGTAAAACTTTTTTATATTCGGAAAACTTTAAAGGTTTTTAAAAAACCCGCTTACCGATTTTCGTCGGAGACGCGTCCAATGTGCCCTCAGCCAGCCTCACATGTGCCGGCCGTCCCATTGTTTACCAGCCAGCCTCCGCGGTAACATCCAAGCATACACTCGGAATATTTCGTATTATTACAGTGTTTTCGGTGCTGTTTCTGGAAAATAAGTGACCATGGGCCCCAAGAAAGCTTCTAGTGCCAACCCTGTGGTAAAAAGGGTGAGAATTAGTATGGAAATTAAGAAAGATTTTGAAGGGTTTGGGGCTAACCCTGAGAAGCCTATGCCAGTTGTGGAATCCATTGTGCCTACTTCAAAGATTAAGGAAATGTGTGCACAGTGGGTTGAACTGCAAACCTTTATAGATGAAAATCACCCTGACACAGCTGTTGCAAGCCGTGCTGGTGACTATTTCAATGACAATGTTGTGGCCCATTTTAGACAGATTTGTTGTGCGACAGAGGTCCAGTGACTCTCAAGCTGGTCCTAGTGGCATTAAAAGAAGAAGGGAAGTAACCCCGGAAAAGGACTTGCTACCTCAAGTCGTAATGGAAGGGGATTCCCCTTCTAAACAGTAAGAAGATAATGCTCTCCCCTCCTCCCATCCCATCAATCATCACCAGATCTTCAATAAAAGTAAGTGTCATTTAATTGTGCATGCCTTTTTCAGTTTGTGTGTATTAAAATTAACATTTCATGTGGTAAAAAAAAATTTTTTTCATACTTTTGGGCGTCTTGCACGGATTAATTTGATTTCCATTATTTCTTATGGGGAAAATTCATTCGCATAACGATTATTTCGCATAACGATGAGCCCTCTTGCACGGATTAAAATCGTTAACCGGGGGTCCACTGTAGTTTCAAAATAGGGTCCAGAATAAACAATGCAGACATTCCTGGCACTAAAATAACATTTTCTCTGTTCATTAGTCACGGCTACAGGCCCCTCTTATATTACTCTTACTACCATTTGGAATTTTTATTCACAAAAAAATAGAAGATTTACTGTTATGAAGACTGCTGCATTATTGTAATTGTATAAATAATGTCAACCCATTCTTGACTCCGTATTGGAATTTGGACTGGTAGGCGGACAGGTATTGGATGGTGACATCATATGTTTACTCTTTAGCTTCACTAAAGAATAGAACATTTTCGCTACTGTGAGTGCAATTTCAAGGTACTTTTCGTCATGAAAGCAATCAAAATCATATCTATTTCTGTAATATATCTTTCATTCTATCAAATGAGACCGATAAAACGAGAATATAAGCATAAAAACCGTACAAAAATATACCGCTAAGCGGCCGCTAATGGCTGAGAAGTGAACTCCGCTATTTATGGTCTGATTTCTTTCATTTTTGGTGTACGTTAAGAAGTATCTTTCCATCATACATTGCCCAAGTTTCAATAAGATAACCCAACAAACAATTGAGAAAATGATAATAATAATAATAATAATAATATCTTTATTTACTACAAGTACATGTACAAGGTATACAGGCCTAGCTGCTTGTTATGCAGAGTATTTCAAGCAAACTAGGTCAGTGTCCCAGGATAACGCCTACACCAGTCGGCTAACACCCAGGTACCCATTTACTGATGGGTGAACATAGACAACAGGTGTAAAGAAACACGCCTAATGTTTCTACCCTGGCTGGGAATCGAATATTTGCCAAAAATCATATACACATATGGCTAACCCAAGCCAGGTACTAGAAATAAGCCACGTTGACTTTTTTGGTTTATCCTAGGTTCTCTACACATATGCTGCTATGTGTGACAATCTATTTAGAGAAAATAACTTTTTTTGTTTCAGGTTTATGGTGCAGTACGAGTGTATATTACAGTTAGCCCTGTGCTATACTCCGTTTTCTCTAATATAAGCCCCAAGACAGGGATAGGAGAATGGTATTTGTATACCATATCCTCTTCATACCTCTGTCGAACTGCTCGGTATTATGCCAAATATTATTTATTCTGGAGTATTTAACATGTTTTATGTTATTTATATTATTTATTATGTCATATTAGATCAATTATGATAGACAAATAAGCTGTAGTGTTGATAATAGTGTAATAATAAAGCATATTCTCCTGCATCATGAGACTGAGCTCATGGCAACTGACAGTGGCTTCAAAGCCACCTTATCTTTAATGGATAATGTACTGTTTTGGTGCTTTGCATAATGAGAAGCATTTCTTTTATTCATTGGCCAGGGCTAAAAGTAAGCAGGTTATAACAATAAATGGAGAAAAAGAAATTGGAATTACTTGTGCAGCAAGTAGTGCCACCAAACAGTACCAGCAGGTTGGTGTGGCGACCCTGGAAATTTGAAATTATGCTAGCCAAAATTAGTGCCGAATAACTGAAGGAACCAAATAACTGATTGCCAGATTTGTGATGGCGGACCTGTATATATACGTTTTACGAACCAATGTGTTTGATGTATAATAATCCAAAATTCTAGTGGCTTCAAATCAAGCAGGAGAAAGCTGGTAGGCCCACATGTGAGAGAATGGGTCTCCATGGTCAGTGTGTGCAGTATAAAAGAAATTGGGGAGCCAGTGGTGCATTGTGGGAATGCCATTTCAGTAGTCTTTGTTCAGCATGCCTAGCAGTAGGAAATATGTGACTCCCCGGCTAATCTGGGACTCTTCTCTTTCCAGGTGATTGCTCTAACACAGATGGAAGTGTCAGTGAAGATGAATTTCATGGTTTTGAGGAGTTTGTGACTGAAAGCAATGCCCAGGATATCAGAAGATGAGATAAGATAAAGTTTATTTCTTTGTAAAGGTTGCAATGTGTAATTACAATTTTGATTTGCCAAGTACAAAGATAGCCACTATCATGCCGGGGCATTTTGGGCATACAGGTCTCCCTCAACATTCGCGAGGGTTAGGGGATCAAGAGCCTCGCGAATGTTGAAAAACCGTGAATGTTTGGTGCCCCAATATATTGTAGGGAAATATATTACAATACTGCTTCCTTAACTTGTTGAACCATGAATAATCATAAAATACATGAAAACGTCGTAAATTGTACTAAATATATACATGTTATGCTTTAATAATGTATGTTATTTAACAACCTGTATGTTAATAACATGTTTTTTATTTATTATTATCACACTGGCTGATTCCCACCAAGGCAGGGTGGCCCGAAAAAGAAAAACTTTCACCATCATTCACTCCATCACTGTCTTGCCAGAAGGGTGCTTTACACTACAGTTTTTAAACTGCAACATTAACACCCCTCCTTCAGAGTGCAGGCACTGTACTTCCCATCTCCAGGACTCAAGTCCGGCCTGCCGGTTTCCCTGAACCCCTTCATAAATGTTACTTTGCTCACACTCCAACAGCACATCAAGTATTAACCCTTTCAGGGTCCAAGGCCCAAATCTGGTCACGCACCAGTGTCCAAGAATTTAAAAAAAAAAAATTTGTTATTTTTTCTTATGAAATCGTAGAGAATCTTTTTGTGAAGGTAATAAAACAAAAAGTACGAAATTTGGTGGAAAATTGACGAAATTATGCTCTCGCGAATTTTGATGTGTCAGCGATATTTACGAATCGGCGATTTTGCCGACTTTGACTCCCATTTTAGGCCAATTACATTATTCCAATCAACCAAATTCTTAGCTATTTCACTAGTATTACTTCTATTCTATCGATTGAGCACAAGAAATCGCCAAGTCAACTGTTTCAACTACAAAATAAAGTGATCGGAAATTGTTAATTTGGCCAATTTAACACAAAGTTCAAAATATTCCAATTTTAAAATAGGGTCCAGAATGAACAATGTAGGCATTCCTGGCACTAAACTAACATTCCTCTGTTCATTAGTTATGTTTTGAGGCTTTACAAATAAATTCCATTTTGATTTTTTATTCACATAATGAATTTTTATTCACACCAAAAAATAGAAGATTTACTGTTATGCAGTACTGTAATAATTGTATAAATATCATCACCATATTTGTGAATGTATATCAGACCCACCAGCTGACGTGTATTAGACGTGTGAGGTCGTTTGTTTACTCTTGAATATCGGCAAAAATTTAACATTTCTGCTACTTTGAGCTCAGTTTCAAGCCATTTCCAGTGCTAAAACCAATCAAAATCATCTCTATTTCTGTAATATGTCTTCCATTCTATCAAATGAGACCAAGAAATCGCAAATACAACTATAAAAAACATAGGAAAAAACACTGCAAAGTTGCTGTTTTAATCGAAAAATCATGATTTCATTTTTTTCTCTCGTTATACACAGTGTGCTGCAGGATCTGTTTTATGTGGTGCACACATACCACATAGATGTATTCTCTCATATCTAGGCCCAAATGTACCACTCACAGTTTATCAGAGAGAGCTGAGCTCATGGCGTAGATCTACGGTTTGGACATTGAACGTAAAGCCGTAGATCTACGGGACGGACCCTGAAAGGGTTAAAAACCATTTGTCTCCATTCACTCCTATCAAACACGCTCATGCATACCTGCTGGAAGTCCAAGCCCCTCGCACACAAAACCTCCTTTACCCCCTCTCTCCAACCTTTCCTAGGCCGACCCCTACCCTGCCTTCCTTCCACTACAGACTGATACACTCTTGAAGTCATTCTGTTTCGCTCCATTCTCTCTACATGTCCGAACCACCTCAACAACCCTTCCTCAGCCCTCTGGACAACAGTTTTGGTAATCCCGGACCTCCTCCTAACTTCCAAACTACGAATTCTCTGCATTATATCACACCACACATTGCCCTCAGACATGACATCTCCACTGCCTCCAGCCTTCTCCTCGCTGCAACATTCATCACCCATGCTTCACACCCATATAAGAGCGTTGGTAAAACTATACTCTCATACATTCCCCTCTTTGCCTCCAAGGACAAAGTTCTTTGTCTCCACAGACTCCTAAGTGGCACCGCTCACCCTTTTCCCCTCATCAATTCTATGATTCACCTCATCTTTCATAGACCCATCCGCTGACACGTCCACTCCCAAATATCTGAATACATTCACCTCCTCCATACTCTCTCCCTCCAATCTGATATTCAATCTTTCATCACCTAATCTTTTTGTTATCCTCATAACCTTACTCTTTCCTGTATTCACCTTTAATTTTCTTCTTTTGCACACCCTACCAAATTCATCCACCAATCTCTGCAACTTCTCTCAGAATCTCCCAAGAGCACAGTGTCATCAGCAAGAGCAGCTGTGACAACTCCCACTTTGTGTGTGATTCTTTATCTTTTAACTCCACGCCTCTTGTCAAGACCCTCGCATTTACTTCTCTTACAACCCCATCTATAAATATATTAAACAACCACGGTGACATCACACATCCTTGTCTAAGGCCTACTTTACTGGGAAATAATTTCCCTCATTCTACATACCCTAACTTGAGCCTCACTATCCTCGTAAAAACTCTTCACTGCTTTCAGTAACCTACCTCCTACACCATACACTTGCAACATCTGCCACATTTGCCCCCCTATCCACCCTGTCATATGCCTTTTCCAAATCCATAAATGCCACAAAGACCTCTTTAGCCTTATCTAAATACTGTTCACTTATATGTTTTCACTGTAAACACCTGGTCCACACACCCCCTACCTTTCCTAAAGCCTCCTTGTTCATCTGCTATCCTATTCTCCATCTTACTCTTAATTCTTTCAATAATAACTCTACCATACACTTTACCAGGTATACTCAGCAGACTTATCCCCCTATAATTTTTGCACTCTCTTTATCCCCTTTGCCTTTATACAAAGGAACTATGCATGCTCTCTGCCAATCCCTAGGTACCTTACCCTCTTCCATACATTTATTAAATAATTGCACCAACCACTCCAAAACTATATCCCCACCTGCTTTTAACATTTCTATCTTTATCCCATCAATCCCGGCTGCCTTACCCCCTTTCATTTTACCTACTGCCTCACGAACTTCCCCCACACTCACAACTGGCTCTTCCTCACTCCTACAAGATGTTATTCCTCCTTGCCCTATACACGAAATCACAGCTTCCCTATCTTCATCAACATTTAACAATTCCTCAAAATATTCCCTCCATCTTCCCCAATACCTCTAACTCTCCATTTAATAACTCTCCTCTCCTATTTTTAACTGACAAATCCATTTGTTCTCTAGGCTTTCTTAACTTGTTAATCTCACTCCAAAACTTTTCTTATTTTCAACAAAATTTGTTGATAACATCTCACCCACTCTCTCATTGGTCTCTTTTTACATTGCTTCACCACTCTCTTAACCTCTCTCTTTTTCTCCATATACTCTTCCTCCTCCTTGCATCACTTCTACTTTGTAAAAACTTCTCATATGCTAACTTTTTCTCCCTACTACTCTCTTTACATCATCATTCACCAATCGCTCCTTTTCCCTCCCGCACCCACTTTCCTGTAACCACAAACTTCTGCTGAACACTCTAACACTACATTTTTAAACCTACCCCATACCTCTTCGCCCCATTACCTATGCTCTCATTAGCCCATCTATCCTCCAATAGCTGTTTATATCTTACCCTAACTGCCTCATCTTTTTAGTTTATAAACCTTCACCTCTCTCTTCCCTGATGCTTCTATTCTCCTTGTATCCCATCTACCTTTTACTCTCAGTGTAGCTACAACTAGAAAGTGATCTGATATATCTGTGGCCCCTCTATAAACATGTACATCCTGAAGTCTACTCAACAGTCTTTTATCTACCAATACATAATCCAACAAACTACTGTCATTTCGCCCTACATCATATCTTGTATACTTATTTATCCTCTTTTTCTTAAAATATGTATTACCTATAACTAAACCCCTTTCTATACAAGTTCAATCAAAGGGCTCCCATTATCATTTACACCTGGCACCCCAAACTTACCTACCACACCCTCTCTAAAGTTTCTCCTACTTTAGCATTCAGGTCCCCTACCACAATTACTCTCTCACTTGGTTCAAAGGCTCCTATACATTCACTTAACATCTCCCAAAATCTCTCTCTCTCCTCTGCATTCCTCTCTTCTCCAGGTGCATACACGCTTATTATGACCCACTTCTCGCATCCAACCTTTACTTTAATCCACATAATTCTTGAATTTACACATTCATATTCTCTTTTCTCCTTCCATAACTGATCATTTAACATTACTGCTACCCCTTCCTTTGCTCTAACTCTCTCAGATACTCCAGATTTAATCCCATTTATTTCCCCCCACTGAAACTCTCCTACCCCCTTCAGCTTTGTTTCGCTTAGGGCCAGGACATCCAACTTCTTTTCATTCATAACATCAGCAATCATCTGTTTCTTGTCATCCGCACTACATCCACGCACATTTAAGCATCCCAGTTTTATAAAGTTTTTCTTCTTCTCTTTTTTAGTAAGTGTCTACAGGAGAAGGGGTTACTAGCCCATTGCTCCCGGCATTTTAGTCGCCTCATACGACACGCATGGCTTACGGAGGAAAGATTCTTTTCTTCTATTGTCCCCATGGACAATAGAAGAAATAAAGAAGAACAAGAGCTATTTAGAAAAAGGAGAAACACCTAGATGTATGTATATATATATATGCATGTGCGTGTCTGTGAAGTGTGACCAAAGTGTAATTAGGAGTAGCAAGATATCCCTGTTATCTAGTGTGTTTATGAGACAGAAAAAGAAACCAGCAATCCTACCATCATGCAGAACAGTTACAGGTTTCTGTTTCACAGTCATTTGGCAGGACGGTAGTACTTCCCTGGGTGGTTGCTGTCTACCAACCTACTACCTGTTATTAAATACCACAGACTCCACCACTGCGAGTCCCTACTACCCTCCCTCCGACCCCCGCAACTGGCAGCCAGCCCTCCCACCACTCAGTGTGGTGAGTGTTTTGTTTGTTCATTATTTGCTATTAAACTACAGAATAAATAATGTAAACCCATTCATGACTGCATATTGGAATGGCTATTAGGAAAGGTATTAGACGGTGACATCATGTGTTTACTCTTGAACACAGCAAAGAATCGAACATTTCTGCTATTGCTAATAATAACAATAGTAATAATAATAATAATGATAATAATAATAATAATAATAATAATAATAATAATAAATACGATATAATTGAAGAAGGAAATTGTACAAAAATACGAGGGAGTGGTTGACACATCGTCAGTGTGACTTTGTTTATGCTGGAGTGAATATTAGTCTCCCTGCTCTTCCAAACATTTCACATAAATTCAGCAGTTGAGGCAGTGGTATTTAATAACATATATGTTATAAATAATAATAGTACATGTTATTATTAATAACATGTATTATTATTAACATGTATGTATTTAATAACATATATGTTATAAATAATAACAGTACTTATTATTAATAACATGTATTATTATTAACATGTATGTTATTAAATACCATTGCCTCAGTCACTGCCTCTACCACTCCAGTCACACTCAATCTTTTTATATTTTATATTATCACACCGGCCGATTCCCACCAAGGCAGGGTGGCCCGAAAAAGAAAAACTTTCACCATCATTCACTCCATCACTGTCTTGCCAGAAGGGTGCTTTACACTACAGTTTTTAAACTGCAACATTAACACCCCTCCTTCAGAGTGCAGGCACTGTACTTCCCATCTCCAGGACTCAAGTCCGGCCTGCCGGTTTCCCTGAATCCCTTCATAAATGTTACTTTGCTCACACTCCAACAGCACGTCAAGTATTAAAAACCATTTGCCCTCCATTCACTCCTATCAAACACGCTCACGCATGCCTGCTGGAAGTCCAAGCCCCTCGCACACAAAACCTCCTTTACCCCCTCCCTCCAACCCTTCCTGGGCCCGACCCCTACCCCGCCTTCCTTCCACTACAGACTGATACACTCTTGAAGTCATTCTGTTTCGCTCCATTCTCTCTACATGTCCGAACCACCTCAACAACCCTTCCTCACCCCTCTGGACAACAGTTTTGGTAATCCCGCACCTCCTCCTAACTTCCAAACTACGAATTCTCTGCATTATATTCACCACCACACATTGCCCTCAGACATGACATCTCCACTGCCTCCAGCCTTCTCCTCGCTGCAACATTCAATCACCCACGCTTCACACCCATATAAGAGCGTTGGTAAAACTATACTCTCATACATTCCCCTCTTTGCCCCCCAAGGACCAAAGTTCTTTGTCTCCACAGACTCCTAAGTGCACCACTCACTCTTTTTCCTCATCAAATTTTATGATTCACCTCATTTCATAGACCATCCTGACACGTCCACTCCAAATATCTGAATACGTTCACCTCCTCCATACTCTCTCCCTCCAATTGAATTCAATCTTTCATCACCTAATCTTTTTGTTATCCTCATAACCTTACTCTTTTCCCGTATTCACCTTTAATTTCCCTTCTTTTGCACACCCTACCAAATTCACCCACCAATCTCGCAACTTCTCTTCAGAATCTCCCAAAGCACAGTGTCACCCAGCAAAGAGCAGCTGTGACAACTCCCACTTTGTGTGTGATTCTTTATCTTTTAACCCCACGCCTCTTGCCAAGACCCTCGCATTTACTTCTCTTACCCCCCCAAATCTATAAATATTTAAACAACCACGGTGACATCACACATCCTTTCTAAGGCCTACTTTTACGGGGAAAAAAATTCCCTCTTTCCTACATACTCTAACTTGAGCCTCACTATCCTCGTAAAAACTCTTCACTGCTTTCAGTAACCTAAACTCCTACACCATACACTTGAACATCTGCCACATTGCCCCCCTATCCACCCTGTCATACGCCTTTTCCAAATCCATAAATGCCACAAACACCTCTTTTAGCCTTATCCAAATACTGTTCACTTTTATGTTTCACTGTAAACACCTGGTCCACACACCCCCTACCTTTCCTAAAGCCTCCTTGTTCATTGCTATCCTATTCTCCGTCTTACTCTTAATTCTTTCAATTATAACTCTACCATACACTTTTCCAGGTACACTCAACAGACTTATCCCCCTATAATTTTTGCACTCTCTTTTATCCCCTTTGCCTTTATACAAAGGAACTATGCTGCTCTCTCCCAATGCCTAGGTACCTTACCCTCTTTCCCTACATTTATTAAATAATTGCACCAACCACTCCAAAACTATACCCCCCCTGCTTTTAACATTTCTATCTTTATCATCAATCCCGGCTGCCTTACCCCCTTTCATTTTACCTACTGCCTCACGAACTTCCCCCACACTCCAATGGCTCTTCCTCACTCCTACAAGATGTTATTCCTCCTTGCCCTTTTACACGAAATCACAGCTCCCCATCTTCATCAACATTTAACAATTCCTCAAAAAATTCCTTCCATCTTCCCAATACCTCTAACCCCCCATTTAATAACTCTCCTCTCCTATTTTTAACTGACAAATCCATTTTTCTCTAGGTTTCTTTAAATTGTTAATCTCACATCCAAAACTTTTTTTTATTTTCAACAAATTTGTTGATAACATCTCACCCACTCTCTATTTGCTTTTTTTTTCATTGCTTCCCCACTCTTTAAACTTCTCTCTTTTCCCATATACTCTTCCCTCCTTGCACCCTTCTATTTTAAAAAAACTTCTCATATGCTAATTTTTTTCTCCCTTACTCCTCTTTACACATCTTTCCCCACCAATCGCCCTTTTCCCTCCTGCACCCATTTCCCTGAAACCAAAAATTTCTGTGGCCTCAAACACTACATTTTTAAACCTCCCCCATACCTCTTCGCCCCCATTGCCTATGCCTCATTACCCCCTCTATCCCCCAATAGCTGTTTTTTATCTTACCCTAACTCCCTCCTTTTTGTTTATAAACCTTCACCTCTTTTTCCCTGAGCTTATTCTCTTGTATCCCTCTCCCTTTTTCTCCAGTGTAGCTAAAACTAAAAGTGATCTGATATTCTGGGGCCCCCTCTATAAAATTTACACCTGAAGTCTACTCAAAGTTTTTTTATTACCAATACATAATCCAACAATACGTCTTTTCCCCCTACTCATATGTGTATATTTATTTATCCTTTTTTTCTTAAAATATGTATTACCTATAACAAACCCCCTTTTATACAAAGTTCAAAAAAGGGGCTCCCATTATCATTACACCTGGCCCCCCAAACTACCACCACCCCTCCTAAAAAGTTTTCCTACTTTACATTCAAGCCCCCACCAAAATTTACCTTCCTTTGGGTTCAACCCCCTATACATTCATTAACATCCCCCAAAATCTCTCCTCTCCTCTGCATTCCTCTCTTCCCCGGGTGAACACCTTATTATGCCCACTTCTCGCATCCAACCTTTTACTTTAATCCACTAATTTTTGAATTTACACTTTCATATTCTCTTTTCTCCTTCCATAACTTCATTTAACTTTACTGCTCCCCTTCCTTGCTCTAACCTCTCGATACTAGATTAACCCCATTTTTCCCCCCACTGAAACTCCCCCCCCCTTTCAGTTTTGTTTCGCTTAGGGCGGGAATAAAATTCTTTTCTTTCAAAACACAGAAATCATCTGTTTCTTGTCACCCCGCACTACACCCACGACATTTAAGAACCCCATTTTTTAAAAAGTTTTTTTCTTCTTTTTTTTAGAAATTTGTAACGGGAAAGGGGTTACTCCCATTGCCCCCGGCTTTTTTGTCCCCTCATAACACGCGGGGCTACGGAGGAAAGATTCTTTTTCCACTTCCCCGGGAAAATAGAAGAAATAAAAAAAAAAAAGAGTATTTAGAAAAAGGAAAAAAAACTAGATTATGTATATATAAATGCATGTGGTGTCTTGAAGTGGCCCAAAAGTGAAGTGGGATAAAAGATACCTGTTATCTTAGCGTGTTTAGTAAAACTAAATCTCAAGCACCAAACACATTGAATTATTGTGAAATGTTTGGAAAAGACGGGGAGACAAAGTTCCTCCAGCTAAAAAAAGTCACATGACGATGTGTCAACCACCCCTTGTATTTTTGTACAATTTCCCTTTTTAAATTATTATATTTATTTTTATTATTATTATTTTATTATTATTTTTTATTATTATTATTATTATATATGTTATTATTACTGTAGCGAAATTTTTAATTCTTTGCAGTGTTCAAGAAAAAAACACATGATTCAGCTAATACCTGTCCGAATAGCCATCCAATATGGGTCATGAATGGGTTTACATTTTTTATACTTTTGTTTAAAGAAAAAATGAACAAACAAAACACTCACCACACGAGTGGGGGAGGGCTGGCGCCAGTTGTGGGGGGCGGAGGGGGGGAGTGGGGGATCGAGGTGGGGGGAAATTTAAATATGATTTGGCGGGGGGAATTTGGGGTTGGGAATTCATGAATTGTGAACCCGTGAAAGTTAAAAAACGTGAAGTGGGGGCCCTGTACTAACCCCAAATACAATGGGCCCTGCTTTATGGCTTTTTGCTTTAAACCCCTTCCGCTAATACGGCATTTCAAATTATGCCCAAAATCGTACTGCTGCTCCACCTGATTTTTAAATAGGGTCACCCCGCCCCCCCCGGTTTTTTACATTTCCATGATCTCCATAAGCACTACGTCCTCCATTTGTCGGGAAACCCCAAAAATTTCAAAGTTACAGTGGAACCTCAAATTTTGAACTTAACCCGTTCCGGGAGCTGTTCAAATTCAAAAGTTTGAAAGTGAAGAAATTTTTTCCCATAAGAAATAAGGGGAAATAAAATTAACCCTTCCGAAGCCGAAAAAAATTCAAAAAAAAATATATTTTATAGAGTTTAATTTTTACATACACTCAACAAATAATGCACAAAATGTATTAAAAAATTTAAATAAACATATAAAAAAAACATTTTTACTTATCTTTATTGAAGATTGGGATGGCATCTGAAGTGGGGAGGAGGAAGGGGGAGGGGTTTGTTTGGAGGGTAACCCCCCCCATGAGGACTTTAAGTATAAAAGCCCTTCAAAGGGTTACTTCCCTTCTCTGTCTTTAACACTAACCACTTTACTGCCCCCTTCTCACAAAATAACTTCCCCTTTTCCTCTTTTTTCCTCTTTTAAATTTCCCTAAAAATGGGTGTTCTGTCACTGAACTTTTGCAAAGATGGCTTGTTTCAGTTGCTCGGGGTGTTACTTCTCCAAAAAATTTTGGGACATCATTCCATTGGTGCAAATCCCTTAACTTTGAAAAAGGGACCTCATCCACCCCTTCCCCCTCCCTAAACAAGTTCCTGAGCTGGGGTTGATACTGAGATGAAGCTCTTCCCCATCTATATTCTGTTTTATTTTCTGTGGTGTTTCTCATTTTTTATCACAGGGGTACCACTACAAGTTTTTTGGGGCCCAGGGTAGCTTATTTCACAGTCCCACAAGCACTAAACAATGAATTATCGAAAAAGGGTTTGAATGAGACCGCAGGTTAGGGTTCCCCAAAGCTAAACAAAAACCAGCGGGCTCACGGTGCCTCGTGGGGACGCGGACAGGGGGGGTGGCAACGGCCAGTACCCAGGGGTTCAAAAATAGGGGGGGGTTCGAAAAAAGCCAAAGTTGGTTCAAAAAAAGCGGTCGATTTTTGAAGAGCTTGTAAGTGATCGCTGAAATTTGGGGTTCATTTTATTTAACCCTACAGGGTTGGTGCCGTACTAGTAGGGCTTGTCACCAGGGTTGGTGCCACTAGTACGCAAAAATTCTAGCGCTTTAAATTAGTGAGTGGTAGGCCACATATGAAAGAATGGGTCTATGGGGTCAGTGGGGCAAAAAAAAAAAAATCCTGCAACACACATTGCATCATGAGAAAAAAAAACACCGACCGTGTTTTTGGCCTAAAACAGCGACTTTGCAGTGTATTTTGTATGCTATTTATGGTTTTTTTTAGTTTTTTTTGGGTCTCAATTTATAGAATGGAAGACATATTACGGAAATTGAGATTTTTTGTTTGGGTTTTCATAATGAAAAGTAATTGAAATTGATCAAGTAGCAAAATGTTCGTTTTGCAAAGTTAAAAGGGTAAACAAATCTTCCCATGATAAAATACACCCAACTGGTAGTTGATATTCTTCACAAGTGCACTGATATTTTTATTCCATTTTTAACTAATGCGTAGTTGCATAACATAAATTTTCTATTTTTTGTGGAATAAAAATTAAAAGGGGAAAAACAAAAAAAATGTAACAAAAGTTTAAAAGCATGATAATGAAAAAGGGGAACTGTTTTTTTTAGTGCCAGGAATGTCTGCTTTTTTTTCTGGACCCTTTTTGGGAAAAAGGGCATTTTTTGAAATTTGTGTAAATTGGCAAAATTCCCAATTTCTGACCATTTATTGGATACTTGAAATTGGTAAAGGGGTGGTTTCTTGTCTCTTTTGTAAAAAAGTGGAGTTCAGCGAAATGGGTAGAATTTGTCGACTAGTACAGGGAATTTGGGCCCAAAAATGGGGCTAAAATTTGGTGAAATCCCCGATGCGTAAACATCGTCGAACCGCAAACTTTGGGGAACAATTTCTGTAAGTTTTCCATAAAATTTTCATATTTTGGTGCCCTTGTGATGGGGAAAAGTTTCTCTGTCATTTATAAAAAAAGAATTTTTTTTTTTTTTTAAAAAATTTTCCCAAACCCTGGAATAAGTTTGGGAAAGGGGCCCTACTGCCCCGAAAGGGTTAAAGTTTTTTCATATTTTAATGTGCAGGGGCCCCCCGCCTTACGAATGCATAGCGCAAACGTTAAATCCGCCAACGAAGAAATTTGAACAAAAAATTTTTGCCTCACCTCGCGATAAAAACTCCCCTTACATTATTCATCCGGGACTGTCCCACGGTGGCCTCAGCACCATTTGTTACGGGCCCAGTCAGTGGGGCGCTTTAGCATACATTCTCATTCTATTACCCCAGTTTTTTTTAGTGTTTGTAACGCAAAAAAGTCACCAGGGCCCCAAAAGAAATCTTCTAGTCCCACCCCTTGATAAAAAGGGCGAGAATTAGTTGGAATTAAAAAAAGAGAGTTTAAGGAAATGTGTGCAAAGTGGGTTGAACTGCAAACCTTTACAGATAAAAATCCCCCTGCACAGTACGCAAGCAGTTGGCAACCTGTACAATTCAATTTATTCTCTAAAAGGGGGTTACAAGTGGGGTTTACGGGTTTTTTTGGGGTTTTGTGTGGTTTAATGTTATAAAATACTTTTACAGAGGGGCCACTAGGACCCTAGCGGGAGGCATTGGGGAGACTTAGTTAAATTTTTAAACATTAAACCCTTTTACAGATTATGGTTTTAAAGGCTAAGGATACATCATAATTTTTGTGGTTTAGCAATGTGAAGCTTTTTTTTTGGCAAAATAAAAGGGGTTCTATATTGGAGTATCATGGGCAAACTTAGACTATTAGGATTATTTTTTTGTTTAAGATTAGTATTCTGGGTTTATAGTCAGGGGGTGAGTGAGTGTTTTGTAACCACCAGGTGTTATCATTATTAGTTGTTGGGGTGTACGGGGGATAAGATTCTTCTAACTGGTTTTTAAGTGATGAATGTGCATCAGTTTTAGAGTTTTTAGGTAGGGTGTTTTCCCGATTTTAGGTCCCTTTAAATACATTGAATTTTTGTAAAGGATAGTCGAACAAGGGGGAAAGTCTAGAGATGTTTGTGTCTGGTTTATCCTGGACCTTAACAAAATCAGAAAGCATTTTGGTCAAAGGTAAGTTGGAATTTAAGGGCCTGAGATATAGATTGCACAGTAGTAAGTGTGGGTGTTCTGAACAGGGGTAATTTTTTGATCTATAAGAGTGGGGGGGGTGTGTTGCCGGGAGGGATTTAGTGATTATTCTTACTCAGCTTTTTGTTGGGTTATTATTGGGTTTAGGTGTTTGCGCAGTTAACCCCAACACAGATCAAGGGGAGTATGGTAATAAATGAATGGTATATGTGAGAAGGGGAGTTTGCGGCACGTAGTATCGTACTTGGAGAGGGTCCCACCCTTTTGGAACTTTTTTTTTTTATGTGTTGGATATGGGTGTGAAATTTTGGTTGTTTTTGAGGTAAGCCCAAAGGGAAATTTTCCCCCATTTTGTCTGGAATTAGATGTTTCAGTCTTAATGTTAAAATTCGCAACACTTCTCTGTACCAAACATAATATAGTTATGGCCCTTTTAGGAAAATCTTTAAAAGGAAAGGGTAGTATAGAGCCTAGGAAGATTTGTTGTGTACAGAGGTCCATACCTTTAACTGGTCCGTGGCATTAAAAGAAGAAGGGAAGTAACCTCAAAAAGGGCTTTTTGCCTAAAGTCCTAATGGAAGGGGAATTCCCCCTAAACAATAACTTCCACACTCTCCCCCCTCCCATCCCCTCATTCATCACCAGATCTTCAATAAAGGTAAGTGTTTGTATTCTAAATTTGTAGAGTAGTAATTTGCATGTCTTCTTCAGTTTGCGTGTATTAAAACAATATTTTATATGGGAATTTTTTTTTTTTTTTCTTTGGGGGGTCAGGAACGATTAATTTGAATCCATTATTTCTTATTGGGAAATTAATTCGGGTAAAGATAAATTTCAGCATACGATGAGCTCTAGGAAAGGGTTAATATTTGTAAGGGGGGTCCACTGTACTCTGATAATTATACTTATGTAAAATAAAAGGAAAAAGTGCAACTTACTGACTTTTTTTTGGGCAACTTTCGCCTCCCGGAGCTTTGTCAAGTCTTACAAACAGTACATTGACCAGAGGGATTAAAAAGGTTTTAGAGTGAGGGGCAAATAGTGGGGTGGTGTGTAGTGATAAAGTTGAGAGGGGGGTAATACAATATGGAAAAACAAGTAACTTGCACAACAAATTTAAATACTACAACTTATATCACTAAATACACTACACTCACTACACTATACTACTATACTACTACTAAACCGCAGTATTGCACCTCATCTGAGCCCAATTACCCTCTGTGTCCATGTATTGTTTGTAACGCCTAAAAGCTCCTGGGGGAACGAAAAAGTTGCCAAAAAAGGCACATTACTTGTACTTGTTTCCTTTTATTTACATATTGTGGTAGTTCAAAACCAACATTATTTCAATTATACTTGTGTATACCTGTACCTAAGTTAATTACCACTGTTGGATTAGATACACATTATAATCAGAAAAATGTCTTGTCTCAAGAGATATTGGAATGTAATAATACAAAAATAACACCGAGTTCCCTTAAATGTGTTATTACCTTAAAATACAGTGGAACCCCCTACTTGCGGTGTGTCCCCCGTGCAGTTTTTCCAAAAACGAGCATCGAGGGTGATTTTTTGCTTCCCTACACAGCAAAATTTCCACAAACGAGCAAACCTCAAGGCAGATTCCTTGACACTGGTGAGGGACTCTGCCTTGATTCGGGATTGTATCTTTTTGTTTTTGGACTACTTATTTAAACTTGGCAATGTATATGGAAAAATCTTCTTAACGTACATAAAAGTAATGAAAACAAGCAAAATAATGGAGTTTACTTCTCGCAATTAGCCCCCCTTTGCAGTAATTTTGAATGGTTTTTATGGTTTTATTCTCGTTTTTTTGGTCTCATTTGAAGAATGGTATTATTACAGAAAAAAAAAGATATGATTTTAATTGCTTTCACGACGAAAAATACCTTTAAATAGAGCTCAACCAGGAGAAAGGGGGCAATTTTTGGCTTTTCAGAGGAAACAGCCAATTCCCAAAAGCAGCGTGAAGGGTACATTATTTATCAATTTTTGCAATAAGGAATAACGTAAATTTTATATTTTTTGTGTGAATAAAAATTTTAAATTATTTATATAATAATAAAATAATAATAATAATAATAATAAAAAAATAAAAATTGTATAAATAAACGTATAATAATAATGTATAATAATATAATACAATAATAATAAAAATATAAATTATAAACATTACCCCACCCTCAATTTCGCCAAGTTTGGTTTCCACCAACCAGTCGTAAGTCGAAATGCGTAAGTCGAACCCTTTTAAAATTGCGACACATTGGGTAGGCAAAATGTCAAAACTTTCCCATTTAAACACCCCATAATACTGTAAAAGTAATTACAAACATTATTTATTCTTTTTACCTTTCTTCTATTGTTTATTTTAATTTTCAAAAAGGGCCCCCCCCTTTCGGTGTTTTTTGCCTTTTCGCATTCCGCAAAAGGCGATGCAAATTATGACCAAAATTTTCATACGGCAAAATGGTCTTTAAATAAAGGGGCCCCCCACCCGGTTTGTTTACATTTTTTCCCTGACCCCATTTTTTATGCCAGGAACTTTCCAAATTTCAAGTTTTTAAAGTTTTTGCAAATTTTATATGTACCTGATAATTAACTTATGTGTACCTGTACCTAAAAAATATTACCACGTGCTGCTGGCAGGGACACATTAAAATCGCTAAGTCTCCTCCTACTCATGACACCAATATACGTAATAATAACACTCTTGGGGACATAAATGTCTTTTTTTTACATTATAAAGGATTTTCATTAATCCATCGTGATATTTTCCTAAAATATATAAAACCCATTTCATAGATATAAACATTATACTCTCAGAATAAAAATTTATGTAAAGTGAGATTTTTTTACAAAAACTTGTATATGTTTGGAAAAAATTACATTTTCTCGAGTCAAACACTGGGGGGAAATGTAGAAAAATATTCTTTTAATGCCTTTACTCATGTTAAAACAATTCACAACCCTTGTGGGTTAGTGCTTTTTTAAAAATAAAATAAAAATTTTATTATTTTAATTTAATTAAAATTTTATTAATATTATAATAATATTATTTTAATATTAATCTTAAAAATTATTAATATTAAAAAATTTAAAATTATTTTATTTTAAATTTAAATTTTCTACAATAAATATTTTTATTAAATTTAAAATTTTCATTCACTTAAAAAATGGTGTGTTGCTGTTTTTTTTATTTGAACTAACTTTTAAAAAATTGTAAAATTTTTAAGGTATTTGTTTGTGGGAATTATTTTTAAAATAAAAAATTTGGGTTTTTTTTTTTTACGGACGTGAATTAAAAGGTTTTGCTTTTTTGCCTGCCAAGTTTTTGCCCACTACCTTTCATTTGTTCAATTTTAACCGACTTTGCCCCCGACTCCAAAAACTCTTTTCATCTTTCCAAACCCATTTTTTTCAAAACCACCCCCCCCCCCACACATTTTAATTAAAATTTTTAAGGTAAGAAAAAAGTGACCTTTTAATTTTCCTTTTTTGTGTTTTAAAAAAACCCTTTTCTTTTGGTCTTAATTGTTATTAAAAAGTTTTTGGGCTTTTTTTTTTTTATATGCTCATTAAAAATTTGGGCGGGTGGACAAATTACGTTTTTTTTCACCATAAAAAATTAGAATTGGTTTGGGGAACTCCCCATGTTTTTTTTTACAAATTTTTGGGATAATTATTTTATTTACCCCATTTATTGGGGATTAAATATTGTTGAAAAAAAAATTGGAACGGCTGTGATGTTTTTGTTGGGGCCCCGGAAAATTTTATGGTTGCCCAGCAACCCCCACCCCCGTTTTACAAATATATATTTATTCTTCCTTTTAAGATCACTAAATTTTGGTAAAAAGTTAATTTTTTGATTTTTCCTTGGGGTGTTTTTTAAAAACGAATTAAGTAGAAGGGGAGCCAGGCTACCTAAACCGGCTCCTCCCTCTTTAAAAAATAATACTACTCACCCTCTCCCTAATTAAGATTTCAAAATATTTTAAAATAAATAATTTAATTACTTTTTGTATTTTACTTGGTGTTTTTATCCGTTATAAAAATTTAATATAAAGGAAACTGTTTCTGGCTAATTATGATTAAAATAAAAAATAATCCCTTCCCAAAGTAAATAACCTGTTAAAAAGGGGGCCCTACGTATTTATGTTTTTTAATGTATCATGGTTTTAAATTATGTAAATTTTTCTCATAATATCAAATTTTAAATTAAAAATGGGTTTTTGCCGGGAAGCGGATAACCCTGGTAAAGGCTCCCGAAATGTTTGTAATTTTAATAAAGAGAAAAACTCTAACAAGGGTAATACTTTTTCCGGTGGCTGCTGGGTGGCCGGGCTGTGGTTTTGGCCGGTGGGGGGGGTGGCCGGCTGTGGGGGGGTGGGTGGCTGGGGGGGTGGGTGGATGATGGGTGGGGGGCGGATGGGTGGGGACTGGGTGGGGGGTGGTGGGGGGTGGCTGGATGGGTGGGGGGGTAGTTGGCTGACGGCTGACAGAATGTGGTGTCTTTTTATCTCTCTTGATCTCTCCTGATCTCTCTCTGTATCCTCTTCTTATCTCTCTTTTCTCTGTATCTCCTTTTTTATCTCTCTCTGTATCTCCTCTGTATCTCTTCTGTATTTTCTCTGTTCCTCTCTGTTCTCTTCTTATCTCTGTCTTCTCTCTGTCTCTTCTCTGTCCCTTTTCCTGCTCTCTCTCTGTCTTCTCTCTGTCTCTCTGTCCTCTCTCGTCTCTCTGTCCTCTCTCTGTCCTCTGTCTCTTCTCTGTCTCTCGCTCTGTCTCTCTCTCTTCCCCCCTGCTCTCTCCTCTCTCTCTCTCTCTCTTCCCTCTCTCTCTCTCTCTCTTTTTTGCCTCTCTCTCCCTTTTCTTCCTCTCTCCTTTTCTTCTCTCTCTCCTCTCTCTCCCCTTCTCTCTCTTCTCTCTCCTCTCCCCTCCTGTCTCTGTCTTTTTTTTTTTTTTTTTTTTTTTTTTTTTTTTTTTTTTTTTTTACGGGTTTGACAAGGTTAAGGGTCCCTCTTTTTTGACAAGCTATTTACAGGGTTTAAGGATTCCCAACTTTATTGGCAAGCTAAGAGCTGTTACCACATCAGTCATTTAAAGCATTTTTATTGTTATGAACATACAATGGGGGCAGGGTGAAGTTGGGGCCACTGTGGGCCGCATTTCATTTGATCAACTGACGTTATTCGTTGACATCTTATGCTGTACGAAAATGTTCCATACCAGTCACCTGGGGGAATCTCAAAGGAGTGATGTTCTGGAGAAGGGTACAGCCAGATTTAAGTTTCTGCTTTCTGCCCTCTTGTGGCATAAAAGCTTGTTTCACGCTGTCCTCGAGTGGATCCAAGTGTGGGTTTTGACAATATTGCCTTTTACATAACGTAGGCCACCCCCATCCCCCCGTGTTGAAAATTTTTTTTTTTTTAATTTTTTATTTTAAAAAGGGTTTTTTTTTGGTTTTTTTTTTTTAAAAAATTTCCCGGGAAAAAAGTTTTTTTTTTGGGGAAAATTTTTTAAAAAAACCCTAAAAAAATTTTTAAAAAAAAACGGGAAAAAAAAAAAATTTTTCCCTTTTTTTGGGAAAACCCCCCAATTTTTTCCTTTTTTTTTTTAAATTTTTTTTTTTTTTTTAAAAAAAAATTTTTATTTTTTGGGTTTTCCACATTCTTTTTTTTAAAAAAACCCCCCCCCCCCCAAAAAATTTTTTTTAATTTTTAATTTTTTTTAAAAAAAAAAACCAAAAAAAAAAAAAAAATTAAAATAAAAAAAAAAAATTTTTTTTTAAAAATTTTTTTAAAAACCCCCCCCCTTTTTCCCAAAAAAATTTTTTTTTCCCCCCCCTTTTTTCCCCCCAAAAAATTTTTTCCCCCCAAAAAAAAAATTTTAAAAAAATTTTTTCCCCAAAAAATTTAAAAAAAATTTTAAAAAACCCCCCCCCCAAAATTTTTTTTCCCCCTCCCCCCCCCCCCCCCCTTTTTCCCTTTCCTTTTTCCCCCTTTTTTTTAAAAAAAACCCCCCCGAAAAAATTTCCCCCCCCTTTTTTCCCGGGAAATTTTTTTTTTCCCCCCCCAAAAAAACCCCCCTTATTCAAAACACCCCCCCCCTTTTTAACTGCCCCGGGTTTTTTTCCCCCCAAAATTTTAACCCCCCCCCAAAAAAAACCCCAAAAAAATTATTTTTACACCCCCTTTTTTTAAAGGAAATTTTTTTTTTTTTTTTTTTTTAAAAACCCCTTTTTTCACCCCCCCCCCCCCGGCCCCCAAACCCCAAAAAAATTTCCTTTCCCCCCCCCCCCCCCAAAAAATTTTTTTTTTTAAATTTTTTCCCAAAAAACCTTTTCCTTTTTAAACCCCTTTAATTTTTTTTTTTCCCCCACCTTTTTTTTTTTGGTTTTTTTTCCCCCCCAAAAAACATTTTAAAAAAAAAAATTTTTTTAAAAAAATTTTTTTTAAAATTTTTTAAATTTTTTAAAACCCCCCCTTTTTTTTTTAAAAAAAAAAAATTTTTTAAAAAAAAAACCCCCCCTTTTTTTTTTTTTTTAAAAAAAAAACCCCTTTTAAAAATTTTTTGGGGCCTTTTATTTAAAAAAAAATTTTTTTTTTTAAAAAAATTTTTTTTTAAAAATTTTTTATTTTTTAAAAATTTTTTTTTTTAAAAAAATTTAAAAAAATTTTTTAAAATTTTTTTAAATATTTTAAACTTAAAAAATTTTCCTTTAAAAACCCAAAACCCCCCCAATTTCCCAAAAATTTGGTTTTTTTTATTCTTTTTTTTTTTTAAAAAAAAAATTTTTGGGAAAAAAAAAAAAAAATTTTTAAAAATTTTTTTCCCCTTTCCTTTCAAGGTTAGGGAAAAAAAAAAAAATTTTTTTCCCCCATTTTTTTTCCCCAAAAAAGGAAAACCCCCCCAAACAAAATTTTTTTTCCCTTTTTTCCCCCCTTTCCCCCCTTTTCCCCTTTTCCCTTTTTTCACCCCCCCACCCCCCTTTTTTTTTTTTTAAAAAAGGGTTTTCCCCCCCCCCAAAAAATTTTTTTTCAAAAAAAAACCCTCAAAAAACCCCAAATTTTAAATTTTTTTTTAAAAAATTTTTTATTTTTTTTTTTTTTTAAAAAATTTTTTTGGGGTTTTTTTTTTGTTTTTTTTTTTTTTTTTTTGGGGGGAAAAATTTTTTGGGGTTTTTAAAATTTTAAATTTTAAAAAGGGGGGGGGGGGGCAACATTCCGTTTTCTCTTTTCCCCCCCCCCCCCCCCCCCCCCCCCCCCCGGGGGGGAAAAATTTCCCCCCCCCCCCCACCCCCCTTTTTTTTTTTTTTTTGGGAATTTTTTCTTTTTTTTTTTTGGGGAAAAAATTTTTTTTTTGGAAAAAAAAATTAAAAAAAGGGGGGTTTTAAAAAATTTCCCCCCCGGGGGGGGGGTTTTTTTAAAACCCCCCCTCCCCCCAAAAAAAAAAAAAAACCCCCTTCTTTTCCTATTTTAAAAAAATTTTTTTAAAAAAGGGGTTTTTTTTTTCCCCTTTTTTTTTTAAAAAATTTTTAAAAAAAAGGGGGGGGGGGCCCCCCCCCCCTTTTCCCCCTTTTTTAAAAAAATTAAAACCCCTCCCCCCCTTTTAAAAAAATTTTTAAGAAAATTAATGAATTTACTGTGGCGTTTTAAAAATTTTTTTTTGGTTAAAAAAAAAAAAAAAAGGGGGGGAAAAAGGGAAAAAAAGGGAAAAAAGGGGGGGGCCCCCCCCCCCCGGGAAAAGGGGAAAAAGGGGGTTTGGGGCCCTTTTTTAAAAAAAGGGGGGAAAAATTTTTAAAAAAAAAAAAGGGTTTTGGGGTTTTTTTTTTTGGGGGGGGGGGAAAAAGGGGGGGGGGGAAAAAAAGGGGGGGGGAAAAAAAAAAGGGGGGAAAAAGGGGGGCAAAAAAGGGGGGGTTTGGGGGGGGGGGGCCGGGGGGGGGGAAAATTTTTTCGGGGGGGGGGGGTTGGGGGGGGGGGAATTGGGGGGCGGGGGGAAAGGGGGGGGGTGGGGGGGGGGGGGGGGGGGTGGGGGGGGGGAAAATTGGGGGGTTTTTTAAAAAATTTTTTCTCCTTTTTTTTTTCCCCCGGGCAAAAAGAAAAATTTTAAAAAAAATTTTTAAAAAAAAAAAAGGAAAATTTTGGGTTTGGGGGGAAAAAAAAAAAATAAAATTTAAAAAAAAAGGGGGGGGAAAAAAATTTTTTTTTGGGGAAAAAAAAACCCCCTTTTTTTTTAAAAGGGGGGGGGAAAAAGGGGGGGAAAAAAAAAAAATTTTAAAAAATTTTGGGGGAAAAAAAAAAGGGGGAAAAAAAAAAAAACAGAAAGGGGGGGAAAAAAGGAAAGAGGGGGATTAAAAAAAAAAAAAGAGCAAGGGAAAAAGGCAAAAAGGGGGAAAAGGGAAAAAAAAAACCCCCAAAAAAAGGGGGGGCCCGTTAAAAAAGGGGGTTTAAAAAGGGGCCCGGGAAAAAAAAAAATTTTTTTGGGGGGTTGGGGGTTTTAAAAATTTAAAAAAAGGGGTTTTTTTTGGGTAATTAAGGGGGGGGAAAAAAAAAGGGGGAAAAAGGGGGGAAAAAAAAAAAAAAGGGGGGAAAAAAGGGGGGAAAAAAAAGAAAAACAGGGGAAAAAGTGGGGGCCAAAAAAAGGGGGGGGGGGGAAAAAGGGGGGGGAAAAAGGGGGAAAAAATTTTTTAAAAAAAAAAAAAAAGGGGGGGAAAGGGGGAAAAAAAAAAGGGGGGGTGAAAACCCAAAAATTTTTTTTTAGGGGGGAAAGGGGGGGGTTAATTGAAAAGGGGGGTTTTAAAAAAAAAGGGGGGGGGGAAAAAAAAAAGGGGGGGGTTTTTTGGGGGGAAAAAAAAATTTGGGGGGGGAAAAAAAAAAAGGGGAAGGGGAAAAAATGGGGTTTGGGGGGGGGGGGGGGGGGGAGGGGAAAAAAAAGGGGAGGGGAAATTTTAAATTAAAAAAAGGGGGGAAAAAAAGGGGGGGGGGGAAAATTTGGGGGGGGGGGGGAAAAAAACCCCCAAAAAAGGGGGGGTTTAAAATGGTTCCGGGGGAAAAAAAGGGGGAAAAAAAAAAACCCGGGGGATAGGGGGAAAAAAAAAAGGGGGGGGGCCCAGGAAATTGGGGGGGAAAAAAGGGGGGGGGGGGGAAAAAAATTTAAAAAAATTTTTTGGGGGAAAAAAAGGGAAAAGGGGGAAAAAAAAGGGGGGGGGGGGAAAAAAAAAAAAGGGGGGGGGAAAAAAAAGGGGGGGGGAAAAAAAAGGGGGGGTTTTGGGGGAAAAAGGGGGGGAAAAGGGGGAAAAAAAGGAGTTTAAAAAAAGGGGGGGGGAAAAAAGGGGGGGGAAAGGGGGAAAAAAAAAGGGGGGGGGGGAAAAAAAGGGGGAAAAAAAAAAAAAAAATTTAAAAAAAAAAGGGGGAAAAAAGGGGGGGGGAAAAAAAAAAAGGGGGGGGTTTTTTTTGGGGGTTTAAAAAAAAAAAAAAAGGGGTTTTTAAAAATTAAAAAAAAAAGGGGGTTTTAAACAGTTTTAAAAAAGGGGGGGGGGAAAAAGGGGGATTAAACCCCAAAAACCCCGGAAAAAAAAGGCCCAAAAAAATTTCCCCCCCAAAAAAAATTTTAAACCCCAAAAGGGGGCCCGGCCCCCCCGGGGGGGGGGGGTTTAAGGGGGAAAATTAAAAAAAAGGGGGGGAAAAAAAGACGGGAAGGGGGGGGGAAAAAGGGGGGGAAAAAGGGGGGATTTCCCCGGGGTTTTGGCAAATTTTCCCCCAAAAAAGGGGAAAAATTTTTTAAAAAAAAAATAAAAAATTTTAAAAAAAAATTAAAAAAAAAAAAAAAGGGGGGGGGAAAAAGGGGGGGGAAAAAAAAAGGAGGGAAAGGGGGTTTGGGGGTTTTAAAGGGGAAAAAGGTTTTTTAAAAAAAGGGGGGGGGAAAAAGGGGGGGGTTTTTTTGGGGAAGTTAAAATTTTTCCGGCCCCCAAAAAAAAAACCCTTTTTTTTTTAGGGAAAAAGGGGGGGGGGGGGTTTAAAAAAAAAAAAAAAAATTTTAAATTTCCCCAAAAATTTTTTTTTTAAAAAAAAAATTTAAAAAAAAAAAAAATGGGGTTTTTTTAAAAATGGGAAAAAAAAAAGGGGGAAATTTTTTAAAGTTTAAAGGGGGGAAAAATTTCCCCAAAAAAAAAAAATTGGGGGGAAAAAAAAAAAAATTTTTTTTTAAACCCAAAAAGGGGGTTTTTTTTTTTTTTTTAAAAAAAAAAATTTTTTTTTAAAAAGGGAAAAAAAAAGGGAAAAATTTTTTGGGGAAAAAACAGGGGGAAAATTTAAAAAAAAAAAGGGGGGGGGAAAAATTTTTTTTTTTAAAAAAAAAAAAAAAAACCCCAAAAAAAGGGGGGGGGGGGGGGGTTTGGGGGGGGGGGGGAAATTTGGGGGGGGGGGGAAAAAAAACAAAAAAAAAAAAAAATTTTAAAAAAAATTTAAAGGGGGGGGAATTTTAAAAAAAAAAGGGGGGAAAAAAAAGGGGGAAAAAGGGAAAACCCCAAAAAAAAGGGGAAAAAAAAAAAGGGGGGGTTTTAAAAAAAGGGGGGGGGGGATTAAAACCCTGAAAAAAAAAAAAAAAAGGGGGGAAAAAAAAAACCCTTTTTTTAAAAAAAAAAAAGGCCCAAAAAAATTCCCAAAAACCCCAAAAAAAAAAAAAAAGGGCCCCCCCCTTTTTTTTTGGGGGGGGCCCCCCCTTTTAAATTAAAAACCCCTTTTTTTAAAATTTTTTAAAATTCCCCCGGGGCCCCTTTTCTTTTTTTTAAAAAAAAAGGGGAAAACCCCCGGGAGGGGCCCAAAAAAAAAAAAAAATTTAAAAAAGGGGAAAAAAAAAAAAAAAAAAATTTTTTCCCCCCCCCAGGGGGGAAAGGGGGGTTTTTTTGGGGGGGCCCCCGGGTTTTCCCCCCAAAAAAAAAACCCAAAAAGAAAATTTAAAAAATTTTTTTTTTTAAAAAAAAAATTGGGGGTGGAAAACCCCCCCCACAAAATCCAAACCCCCCCCCCCAAAAAAAAAGGGGGAAAAAATTTTTTAAAAAAAACCCAAAAAGGGGGGGGTAAAAATTTTTGGGGAAACCCCCTTGGGAACCCCCAAAAAAAAAAAAAAACCGGGTTTGGGGGAAAAAAAGTTTAAAAAAAAAAACCTTAAAAAAAAAAATTTTTAAAAAAACAAAAAAAAAAAAAATTTTTGGGGGGGGGGAAAAGGGGGGGGGGAAAAAAATTTTTTGAAAGGTTTTTAAAAAGGGGGAAAAAATTGGGGGGTTTTTTTGGGGGGGGGGGGTTTTGGTTTTTTTTGGGGGGGGGGGGGTTTTTTGGGGGGGGGGGGGGGGGAAAAAAAAAACCCCCAAAAAAAAATTTTTTGGGGGAAAAGGGAAAAAAACCCCCCCCCTAAAAATTGGGTTTTTTCCGGGGGGGGGGGTTTGGGGGGGGAAAAAAAACCCAAAAAAAAGGGGGGGGGAAAAAAATTTTTTTTTTGGGGAAAATTTTTGGGGCCCTTTTTTTTGGAAAAGGGGGGGGGTTTTTTTTTTTGGGGGGGGGTTTTTTTTTTTTTTAAAAAAATTTTTTAAAAATTTGGGGGTTTGGGGGAAAAAAAGGGGTTTAAAATTAAAGGAAAAATTTTAAACCCCTTTTTTTCCGGAAAAATTTTTTTTAAAAGGGGGGTTAAAAAGGGAAAAAAAAATTAAAACCGAATTTTTTTTGGGGCCAAAAGGGGGGAAAAAAATTTTTTTTAAAAAAAGGGGAAAATTTTTTTTAAAAGGGGGTTTAAAAAAAAAAAAAGGGGGGGGGAAAAATTTGGGAAAAAAGGGGTTTTGGGGGGGGAAAAAAAAATTTTAAAAAAAAATAAAATTTTTTTCCAAAAACCCCCCAAAAAAAAATTGGGGAAAAACCCCTTTGGAAAGGGGGTTTTTTTGGGGGGGGTTTTTTTTTCAAAAAGGGGGGTTTTAAAAAAAACCCTTGGGAAATTTTTTTTTGGGGAAAAAGGAAAAATTTTTAAAATTTTTTTTGGGAAAAAAAGGGGAAAAAGGGGGGGGAAAAAATAAAAAGGGGGGGGGGTTTTTTTTAAATTAAAAAAATTTTTTGGGGGGGGAAAAAAAAATTTTTTTTAAAAAAAAAAGGGGGGTTTTTTTTTTTAAAAAATAAAAAATTTTTTTGGGGTTTTAAAAAAGGGGGCCCAAAAAAAAAAAAAGGGAAAAAAAACCCCTTTAAAAATTTTTTTTTAAAAAAAAAAAGGGGGGGGGGGGGGGCCCCTTGAAATTTTTGGGGGGGGGGGGTTTAAAAGGGGAAAAAAAAAAAAAATTTTTTTTTTTAAAAAGGGGGGTTTTTAAAAAAAAAAAGGGGGAAAAAAAGGGGGGGGGGGCCCAAAAAAAAAAAAAGAAGGAAAAAGGGGAAACCCTTTTTTTTAAAAAAAAAATTTTTTTTAAAAAAAAACCTTTGGTTTTAAAAAAAAAAAGGGTTTTTTTTTTTTTAAAAAAAAGGGCCCTTTTTAACCCAAAAAAAATTTTAGGGAAAAAAAAAAAAAAAAAAAAATTTTTTTAAAAAAGGGGGCCTTTTTTTTTTTAAAAAAAAGGGGGGGAAAAAAAGGGGGTTTTTTAAAAAAAATTTTTTTTAAAAATTTGAAGGGGGGAAAAAAAGGAAAAATTTTTTGGGGTTGGGGAAAAAATTTTAATTTTTTTTTAAAGAAAACTTTGGGGGGGGCCCAAAAAAAATTAAGGAAAAATTTTTTTTCCCCCCCCCCGGGGAAAAATTTTAAAAGGAAAAAAAAAAAGGGGCCAAATTTTAAGGGAAAAAGGTTTAAAAAAACAATTTTCCCAAGGGATTTAAAAAAAATTTGGGGGGGGCCCCCCCCCAAAAAAAAAAGGGGAAAAAAAAAAAAAAACCCGGGGGGTTTTTTTTTAAATTTTAAAAAAAAATTAAAAATTTAAAAAAATAAAGAGGAAAAAAATTTGGGGGGGGGTTTTTTTTTAAAAAAAAAAACCAAGGAAAAAAAAGGGGGGGAATTTTTGGGGGGGAAAAAAAATTTTTAAAAAAAAAAGGGGGGGGAAAAACCCTTTTCCCTTTTAAAAAACCAAAAAAATTTTTAAAACCAAAAAAACAATAAAAACATTTTTTTGGGGGTTTTTAAAAAAATTTTCTTTTAAAATTTTTAAAAAAGGGAAAGGGGTTTTTTTTTTTTTTTTTTCTTTAAAAAAAAAAAAACCCTAAAAAACCCCCTTTGGGAAAAAAATTTTTTGGGGGAAAAAATTTAAAAAAAAAAAAAAACCCCCCCCAAGGGGGAAATTAAAGGGGTTTTAAAAAAAATTTTTTTTTTTTTTTTTTTTTAAATTTATCCGGGAAAAAACCCCGGGGAAAAGGGCTTAAAAAAAAAAAAATTTTTTTAAAAAAAAACCTTAAATTTTTAAAAAAATTTTTTTTTTTTAAAATTTAAAAAATTTTTTTTTTTTAAGGGGGAAAAAAACCCCCGGGGGGGGAAAAAAATTTCCAAAAAAGGAAAAAAAAAAAAAAGGGGGAAAAAGGAAAAAAAAAAAGGGGGGGCCCAAAAAGGGAAAAAAAAAGTTTTGGGGGGAAAAAAAAAACCCAAAAAAAAGGGGGTTTTAAAAAAAAGGGGAAAAGGGGTTTTAATTTTGGGGGGGTTTTTTTTTTTTAAAAAAAAATTTTTTTTTAAATTTTGGGGGGGGAAAAAAAAAAAAAGGGGGTTCAAAAAAAAAAATTTTTGGGAAAAAATTTTTTTTTTTTTTTAAAAAATTTTAAAAAAAATTTTTAAAAAAACCGGGGGTTTTTTTGGGTTTTTTTTTCCCCTTTGGGGGGGGAAAAAAATTTTTAAAAAAAAATTTTTTTTTCCCCCCCCCCCCCCCTTTTTAATTTTTTTTTTTTGGGGGGGTTTTTTTTTTTTTAAAAAAATTTTTAAAAAATTTTTTTTCCCTTTGGGGGGGGGTTTTTTTGGGGGGGGTTTTGGGGGGGCCCCCCAAAAACCCCCTGGCCTTTTTGGGTTTTTTTTTTTAAAAATTTTTGGGTTTTGGGTTTTTTTTTCCTTTTTTGGGGTTTTTTAAAAAAAGGGGAAAAAATTTTACCCCTTTTTTTTGGGTTTTAAACCAATTTTTTTTCCCCTTGGGGGGGGGTTTTTTTTTTTTTTTTTAAGAAAAAAAAGGGTTTTTTAAAAAATTTTTTTTTTTTTTGGGAAAAAAAAAAAAAATTTTTTAAAAAAATTTTTTTAAAACCCTTTTTAAAAAACCCCCCTTTTTAAAAAACCCCAATTACCCGTGTTTTTTTTAAAAATTTTTTGGGAAAAAAAATTTTTTTTTAAAAATTTTTTAAAAAAGGAAAAAAAATTTTTAAAAAAAAAAAAAAAATTTTTTTTTTAAAAAAATTTTTAAAAAATTTTTTTTTTTAAAAATTTTTTTTTTCCCCCCTTTTTTAAATTTTGGCCCAAAAAATTTTTTGGGGGGTTTTTTTTTAAATTTTTTTAAAAAAAAAAATTTTTTTTTAAAAAAAATTTTTTTCCCCTTTTTGGGGGTTTTGGGGGTTTTTTTTAAAAGGGAAAACCGTGGTTTTTAAAAAAAAAAAAACCCCCCAAACCCCCAAAAACCCCCCCCCCTTTCCCCTTTTTTTTTTTTTTCCCCCCCCCCTTTTTTTTGGTTTGGGTTTTTTTGGGGGGGGGGCCCCAAAAAAAATTGGGGCCCCCCTTTTTTTTTAAAACCTTGGGTTTTGGGGTTTTTGGGGGGGGGGCCCGGGTTTTTTTTGGGGGTTTTTTTGGGGGTTTTTCCGGGGAGGGGAAAAAACCCCCCGGGGGGGGGTTTTAAAAAAAATTTTTGGGGGGGGTTTTTTGGGGGGCCCCCCCTTTTTTAAAAACGGGGGGGTTTTTTTGGGGGGGGGTTTTTTTATTTTTGGGGGGGGGGTTAAAATTTTTGGGGGGGTTTTTGGGGGAAAACCCCCCCAAAAAAAATTTTTTTTTTTTTTTTTTTTTTTTTTTTCCTTTTAAAAAAAAAAAAAATTTTTGGGGGGGTTTTTCCCCCCCCCCCCCTTTTTTTTTCCCCCCCCCTTTTGGGAAAAAACCTTGGGAAAATTTTTTTTCCCCTTTTTTTCCCCCGGGTTTTTAAAAAAATTTTGGGGGTTTTTTTATGAAAAACCCCCCCGGGGGGCCCCCTTTTTTGGGGGGGGAAAAAATTTTTTTTTCCCCCCCCCCCCCAAAACCTTTTTAAAAAGGGGGAAAATTTCCCCCCCCTTTTTTTTCCCCCCAAAAAGGGGGGGAAAAAAAAAAAGGGTTAAAAGGGTTTAAAATTTTTTTTTTTAAAAAAAAAAAGAAAAAGGGGGAAAAAAAAATTTTAAAATTTTTTTCCGGGGGTTTAAAACAACCCCCGAAGGGAAGCGCATTCTTGTGGTTGGGACTCTCAGGAAATACTTTGACCGTGTTTTTTGTAAAGGAATAAGAGATGAGAGATAGAGTGTGCTTCCCTGGAGCTGGTGTTGGGGACATTGTCAACGGGCGGGATAATATCATGTCAGGTAATGGGAGCAAGCCCATTATCTGTCTCAGTGCTGGTGGAAATGATATTGGGAAGGGTAGGAGAGAAGAGCTGCTAGATAAGTACAGGTCAGCTATAGATTTCATTAAGTCTAAGGGAGGGATCCCAATCATATGTAGCATCTTGCCTAGAAGGGGAGTAGGAAATGAATGGTTGTCTAGGGCAATTGGTGTAAATTGCTGGCTAGACAGATACTGCAAGGAACTTGCAATCCCATTCATTGACAACTGGAACAACTTTTATGGCAAACATGATATGTATGCAAGGGATGGGGTACATCTCTCTGGGGCTGGGGTGGTAGCACTTGCAGACTCGATTGAGAAGGCCATTGGTGAAATGCCTATGATTTTAAAACTGATGGAAGATAGAGGTATGGGTGTGTGTGGGAAACAAGCAGGTTGCAACACTTGGGTTGGAAACAGTAAATGTATAAAAGGCATTCAGCATGAAGTTATAAATAAAGACAATAGATCAGGTCAGCAAACAAAGGGGGACAGCAGAGGGCAGCAAGGACTAGCTCCCTTAAGGTTTACTATACTAATAGCAGGAGTGTAAGAAAATAAGATAGATGAGCTAAGATTAATTGCAAGTGCAGGAAACATAGATATTATTGCTATAACAGAGACCTGGCTCAATCTGAAAGATAGAGAGATGCCCTCTGAATGTCACATACAAGGCTATAAATTATTCCACACTGACAGGGTCAACAGGAAAGGTGGTGGAGTAGCGATGTATGTCAGAGACAATTTAAATTGTTGTGTTAGACAAGATATTAAATTAGAAGCGTCAGCCACTGAATCTGTTTGGTTACAGCTTCTCGAGGGCCGAGAAAAAACTAATTTTGGGTGTGATTTACAGGGCCCCCAAATCTTGATAGGGAGTGCAGTAAACTTCTATGGGACGAAATTCGTAAGGCATCTACATACAAAAAATGTTGTGCTAATGGGAGATTTCAACTATAGACAGATTGACTGGAGCAATTTGACAGGAAATTTAGAGTCAGGTGACTTTCTTGATACGATCCAGGATTGTTTTTTTTAAAACAGTTTGTGACAGAGCCAACTAGGGGAAATACCCCTTGACTTGGTTCTTGCCAGTAGGGAACACTAATTAATAATCTTGAGGTTAATGATGAGCTTGGGGGAAAATGATCACAAATCACTCAGTTTTAATATATCATGGAATTCCCCTAATAATGGCAATCAAGTCTCCGTCCCTGACTTTCGCTTGGCTGATTTCATAGGACTGAAAAATTACTTAGGTGGGCTGAACTGGAATGACCTGACTAAGGGTCAGGTAGGTGGTGATGGTTGCCGATATGATGCTTTCCAGGGCATAGTTCTAGCTGCTCAGTCAAATTATGTTCCAAATAGGGAAATCAGATCAAACAAAAATGATCCTAAATGGAGAACAATAGATTAAAATATCTGATTGGTCAAAAGAGAGGCATATATAGGCAAATCAAAAGAGGAGAGGGGCAATTGAGAAATCGATATATTCAGTTAAAGAGAGAAAAAAAAAAAGGGAATTAGAAAAGCAAAAAGAGATTATGAGGTTAAAGTTGCAAGAGAATCGAAGACTAACCCAAAAGGATTCTTTCAGGTATACAGAAGTAAGATCAGGGACAAGATAGGCCCACTAAAAAGTTCCTCGGGTCAGCTCACTGACAGTGAAAGGAAATGTGTAGAATTTTTAACACATACTTCCTCTCAATTTTTACACAGGAGGATACCAGCGATATTCCAGTAATGATAAATTATGTAGAACAGGACGATAATAAACTGTGCACTATTAGGGTCACAAGTGACATGGTCCTTGGGCAAATAGATAAATTAAAACCAACAAATCCCCAGGCCCTGATGAACTGTATGAAAGGGGTTCTAAAGGAATGTAAAGGGGTGCTTAGCACACCTTTGGCTAATCTTTTCAACATACCCACTACAAATGGCATGGTGCCAGATAAGTGGAAAATGGCAAATGTGATCCCTATTTTCAAACAGGTGACAGGTCCTTAGCTTCGAACTATAGACCAATAAGCCTAACCTCCATAGTGGGAAAATTTATTGGAATCAATAATTGCCGGGGCAGTTCGTAGCCCCCTTGAAAAGCATAAATTAATCAACGAATCTCAGCATGGTTTTACAAAGGGGCGTTCCTGCCTTACGAATTTATTAACTTTTTTCACTAAGGTATTTGAGGAGGTAGATCATGGTAATAAATATGATATTGTGAAATATGGATTCAGTAAGGCTTTTGACAGGTCCCACATCAGAGACTATTGAGGAAAATTAAAGCACATGGAATAGGAGGAGAAAATTTTTTCCTGGATAGAGGCATGGTTGACAAATAGGCAGCAGAGAGTTTGCATAAATGGGGAGAAATCAAGTGGGGAAGTGTCAGGGAGGGGTTTTCCCACAGGGGTCGTGTTGGGCCCCTGCTGTTCACAATCTACAATAAACGACATAGATGGGGGCAAAAAGAGCGACATCGGCAAGTTTGCCGATGACACCAAAATAGGCCGTCAAATTTTCATTCTGACGAGGACATTCGAGCACTCCAGGAAGATTTGAATAGACTGATGCATTTGGTCGGAGAAGTGGCAGATGCATTTTAATATAGACAAATGCAAAGTTCTAAATGTTGGACAGGACAATAACCATGCCACATATAAACTAAATAATGTAGATCTTAATATTACGGATTGCGAAAAAGATTTAGGAGTTCTGGTTAGCAGTGATCTGAAACCAAGACAACAGTGCATAAGTGTTCGCAATAAAGCTAATAGAATCCTTGGCTTCATATCAAGAAGCATAAATAATGGAGCCCTCAGGTTGTTCTTCAACTCTATACATCCTTGGTTAGGCCTCATTTAGATTATGCTGCACAGTTTTGGTCACCTTATTACAGAATGGATATAAATTCTCTGGAAAATGTACAAAGGAGTGACAAAGTTGATCCCATGTATCAGAAACCTTCCCTATGAGGATAGACTAAGGGCCCTGACTGCACTCTTAGAAAGACGTAGAATTAGGGGGGATATGATTGAGGTGTATAAATGGAAGACAGGAATAAATAAAGGGATGTAAATAGTGTGCTGAAAATATCTAGCCTAGACAGGACTCGCAGCAATGATTTTAAAATTGGAAAAATTCAGATTCAGGAAGGATATAGGAAAGTACGGTTTGGTAATAGAGTTGTGGATGAGTGGAACAAACTCCCAAGTACAGTTATAGAGGCCAGAACGTTGTGTAGCTTTAAAAATAGGTTGGATAAATACATGAGTGGATGTGGGTGGGTGTGAGTTGACCTGATAGCTTGTGCTACCAGGTCGGTTGCCGTGTTCCTCCCTTAAGTCATGTGACCTGACCTGACTAGGTTGGGTGCATTGGCTTAAGCCGGTAGGAGACTTGGACCTGCCTCGCATGGGCCAGTAGGCCTTCTGCAGTGTTCCTTCGTTCTTATGTTCTTATGTTGTTCTTATATCACTACTACTACTACTACTACTACTACTACTACTACCGCTAGTATTGCACCTCACTCTGAGCCTATATATACCCTCTGTGTCCATGTATTGTTTGTAACGGCTTGACAAAGCTCCTGGAGAGCGAAACGTTGCCACAAAAATGTCACATTACTTGTACTTGTGTCCTTTTACTTTACATATTGTCGGTAATTCTACCAACATTATTACAATTATACTTGTGTATACCTGTACCTAAGTTAACTTACGCACTGGCATGTAGATACACATTATAATCAGTAAGAGTGTCTTGTCTCAAGAGCCATATTGGTAATGATAATAATACAATAATAATCACCGAGTCTCATTAAATGTCGTATATTACCTTAATATACAGTGGAACCTCTACTTGCGAGTGTGTCCACGTGCGAGTTTTTCCAAATACGAGCAGTCGATGGGTCGATTTTTTGCTTCCATACACGAGCAAAATTTCCACAAGCGAGCAAACCTCAAGGCAGATTCCTTGACACTGGTGAGGGACTCTTGCTCTTGATCTCGGGAATTGTATCTTATTTGTTTGTTGGACTATCTTATTGAAACTTGGGCAATGTATGATGGAAAGATGCTTCTTAACGTACACTAAAAGTGAATGAAATCTAAGCATAAATAATGGAGTTCACTTCTCAGCAATTAGCCACCCCTTTGCAGTAATTTTGAATGGTTTTTATGGTTGTATTCTCGTTTTTTTTGGTCTCATTTGATAGAATGGATATATATTACAGAAATAGATATGATTTTAATTGCTTTCACGACGAAAAGTACCTTTAAATAGAGCTCAACCTAGGAGAAATGGTCAATTGCTTGGCTGTTTCAGAGGAAACAGCCAATTCCAATATGCAGTCGTGAATGGGCTGACATTATTTATACAATTATTGCAATAAGGAATAACAGTAAATTTTATATTTTTTGTGTGAATAAAAATTTAAAATTATTTATATAATAATAATAATAATAATAATAATAATAATAATAATAATAATATGTATAATAATAATACGTATAATAATAATAGTGTAATAATATAATACAATAATAATAATAATATAATATGTATAATACATATACACCTACCATCCAACTTACGACCAAGCTTGGTTCCGACCAACCAGTCGTAAGTCGAAATGGACGTAAGTCGAACCTTTGAAAATTGACGACACATTGGGTAGGGCAAAATGTCAAAACTTTCCTATTTAAACTACCTACATAATACTGTAATGTAATGTACAAACATTATTTCATTCTTTTTACCATTACTTCTATTGTTGTATTTTAATTACAGTAAGGCCCCGCTTTACGGTGTTTCGCCTTACGGCATTCCGCTAATACGGCGATGTCAAATTATGACCAAAATTTGCTATACGGCAAGTGGTCTTTTAAATACGGCGCCCCCCACCCGGTTTGTTTACATTTTCCGTGACCACATTTATTATGCCAGGAAACTTTCCAAAATTTCAAGTGTTTTAAAGTTACTGCAAATTGTATATGTACTCTGATAATTATACTTATGTGTACCTGTACCTAAATATACTTACACACTGTGCTGCTGTGCAGGTACACATTAAAATCGCTAAGTCTCTCTCTCTACTCATGACACCAATACTACGTAATAATAATCACTCTTGGGCACACTAAATGTCTTATTTTACATCAATATAGGCATTTTCATTAATCCATCTGTGATATTTTCCTCAAAATTATATATGAAACCCATTACATAGCATATAAACATTATACACTCAGAATAAAAATTTATGTAAATATGAGATTTGTTTACAAAGCAGCTGTGTAGGTAGTGTTGGAAGAATTACGTTTTCTCTAGTCAAACACTGGGGGGGTAACTGTAGAAAAATATTCTTTTCATATGCCTTTACTCTATGTATAGCAATTCACAACCCTTGTGGGTTTAGTGCTTTTTATAATAAATAATAATTATTATTATTATTATTAATATTAATAATAATATTATTATTAATATTAATAATAATAATATTATTATTAATATTAATTCTACTACTAATAATATTATTATTAATATTAATATCTTCATTCACTCTAAAAATGGTGTGTTGCTGTTTGTTTATTCTGAACTAACTTGTACAACTTGTACACAATGTAAGAGTATTTGTATTGTGAGGTAATTATTATTATAATAAAAAAATATTGAGGTAAATGTTTTACAAACTCTTACAAATGGACGTGAATGAACTAAAAGTAGACACATATTAATACGCATTTATTTCGCCTGACCAAGTGATGGTCCACTACCTGTTCAGTTTGTGTTCTTACATTGTCTCAACTCTGTATCTCGTTCTCTCTCTCGTTTACTCTTTCGTTAACTAGTTGGCTCTCATTGACGATGGAGTGTTGTGCCATTCTGATTTTATTCAATGAACACCCTGCCACTCACCTCTCACACATTATTTTATTTATATTTTATTATCACACTGGCCGATTCCCACCAAGGCAGGGTGGCCCGAAAAAGAAAAACTTTCACCATCATTCACTCCATCACTGTCTTGCCAGAAGGGTGCTTTACACTACAGTTTTTAAACTGCAACATTAACACCCCTCCTTCAGAGTGCAGGCACTGTACTTCCCATCTCCAGGACTCAAGTCCGGCCTGCCGGTTTCCCTGAATCCCTTCATAAATGTTACTTTGCTCACACACTCCAACAGCAACGTCAAGTATTAAAAACCATTTGTCTCCATTCACTCCTATCAAACACGCTCACGCATGCCTGCTGGAAGTCCAAGCCCCTCGCACACAAAACCTCCTTTACCCCCTCCCTCCAACCCTTCCTAGGCCGACCCCTACCCCGCCTTCCTTCCACTACAGACTGATACACTCTTGAAGTCATTCTGTTTCGCTCCATTCTCTCTACATGTCCGAACCACCTCAACAACCCTTCCTCAGCCCCTGGACAACAGTTTTGGTAATCCCGCACCTCCTCCTAACTTCCAAACTACGAATTCTCTGCATATATTCACACCACACATTGCCCTCAGACATGACATCTCCACTGCCTCCAGCCTTCTCCTCGCTGCAACATTCATCACCCACGCTTCACACCCATATAAGAGCGTTGGTAAAACTATACTCTCATACATTCCCCCTTTGCCTCCAAGGACAAAGTTCTTTGTCTCCACAGACTCCTAAGTGCACCACTCACTCTTTTTCCCTCATCAATTCTATGATTCACCTCATCTTTCATAGACCCATCCGCTGACACGTCCACTCCCAAATATCTGAATACGTTCACCTCCTCCATACTCTCTCCCTCCAATCTGATATTTCAATCTTTCATCACCTAATCTTTTTGTTATCCTCATAACCTTACTCTTTCCTGTATTCACCTTTAATTTTCTTCTTTTGCACACCCTACCAAATTCATTCACCAATCTCTGCAGCTTCTCTTCAGAATCTCCCAAGAGCACAGTGTCATCAGCAAAGAGCAGCTGTGACAACTCCCACTTTGTGTGTGATTCTTTATCTTTTAACTCCACGCCTCTTGCCAAGACCCTCGCATTTACTTCTCTTACAACCCCATCTATAAATATATTAAACAACCACGGTGACATCACACATCCTTGTTTAAGGCATACTTTTACTGGGAAAAAATTTCCCTCTTTCCTACATACTCTAACTTGAGCCTCTCACTATCCTCGTAAAAACTCTTCACTGCTTTCAGTAACCTACCTCCCACACCATACACCTGCAACATCTGCCACATTGCCCCCTATCCACCCTGTCATACACCTTTTCCAAATCCATAAATGCCACAAAGACCTCTTTAGGCCTTATCTAAATACTGTTCACTTATATGTTTCACTGTAAACACCTGGTCCACACACCCCCTACCTTTCCTAAAGCCTCCTTGTTCATCTGCTATCCTATTCTCCGTCTTACTCTTAATTCTTTCAATTATAACTCTACCATACACTTTACCAGGTACACTCAACAGACTTATCCCCCTATAATTTTTGCACTCTCTTTTATCCCCTTTGCCTTTATACAAAGGAACTATGCATGCTCTCTGCCAATCCCTAGGTACCTTACCCTCTTCCATACATTTATTAAATAATTGCACCAACCACTCCCAAAACTATATTCCCACCTGCTTTTAACATTTCTTTCTTTATCCCATCAATCCCGGCTGCCTTACCCCCCTTTCATTTTACCCACTGCCTCACGAACTTCCCCCACACTCACAACTGGCTCTTCCTCACTCCTACAAGATGTTATTCCTCCTTGCCCTATACACGAAATCACAGCTTCCCTATCTTCATCAACATTTAACAATTCCTCAAAATATTCCCTCCATCTTCCCAATACCTCTAACTCTCCATTTAATAATTAATATTAATTAATATTAATATTTTAAGGTAAGTAATAAGTGTACTCTGTGTGTATCTTACCTTTTATTGTATTTTAATACCTATTCTATTGCTAACTTAATATAAGTTAGTGTAAACTTGTTGTCTGGCATTTATTGCATATTTTATATGCTCTGATAATAATACTTGTGGAGCCGGGTGGAGGGCAACATTACGTTTTCTCTGTTCAGTACCACAGAGAGAAACGTGTTATGAACTGCGTTTGGCCCAGCAAACTCCCCCACTCCGCTTTTGTTTACAATTTTTGGCATGAATTTTCATTACTTTCTACCTTCATTTTATGAGGCATCTAAAGGTAGTTGTTAGAAATGATTAAATTCAGTTAACAAGGCATGTCGATGTTAATAATATGGCTCTGGGCCACAGTGTAGGTAGCCAGTAGGTATAGCCCAGGCTACACCTACCGGCTACCTACACTGACTTTAAACAAATAAATACTACTCACCTCTCTTCCTATATTAAGACTACACATATTTTAAGGTAAATAATGAGTGTACTGTATGTGCATTTTACCTCTGGGATGTTTTAAATATCGTATATTAAGTATGAGATGGGGAGCCAGGGCTACCTACACCTGGGCTACCTGCACCTGACTTCCTACAAATAAGTACTACTCACCTCTCTCCCTACATTAAGATTACAAATACTTTAAGATAAATAATGAATTTACTGTGACTGTATTTTACTTTGTGTGTTTTTAATGCCTAGTTCTATAGCAAACTTAATATAATTTAGTGTAAACTTGTTGTCTGGCATATATATGCATTTATAAATGGAAAAAAATGGAGTTCTGCCTTCCGGCGACAGCCTGGAACCTAACCTGCCGTATAAGTGGGGCCCTACTGTATTTATGTACTGTATATAATGTATACATGGTAGTGATATGTATTGTAAATTTTACATCTCATACAGTATCATATGTTACTATTATCTTTATGTATTGTCGACACAGTGGATGGCAGGATGACACTGGTAGTGTCATCCTGCCAGAATGTTGTGTAACCTGTACCCTAAGTAAAGAGAAACAACTCTGGAACATGTGTAATACGTATCCGGCTGGCTGGCTGGGTGGCCGGGTCTGTGGTTGGCCGGGTGGGTGGGTGGCTGGCTGGATGGGTGGGTGGGTGGCTGGGTGGGTGGCTGGATGATGGGTGGGTGACTGGATGGCTGGATGGGTGGGTGACTGGGTGGCTGGATGGGTGGGTGGGTGGGTGGGTGGGTGGGTAGTTGGCTGACTGGCTGACAGAATGTGGCTGTCTCTTTGTATCTCTCTCTGTATCTCTCTCTCTCTCTCTCTCTCTCTCTCTCTCTCTCTCTCTCTCTCTCTCTCTCAGGTACACATAAGTCAAGTTATCATACATATTATAAATTACCTAGGATAACCAAATAAATCCAGACAAAGTGCTATACAGTGGATCTGTGCTCCATTGCCCTAAATTAACAATAATATTAATAATCATTATTATTACAATAATACATGTGTTCTAATATTAATATTATTATTATTAAGCTATAATATAATAATCGTGTCCAGTCATTACTTACCTTAAAATATCTGTAGTTTTAATGTAGAGTGAGAGGTGAGTAAAGAAGATTAAATGAATAAATGAGAGAGAGAATGAGAATGTAGAATGTTCACGAGTTATTTAAACAAACGTTGTTGTTACACACAGGTAGACACAGACAGACACAGGTAGACATGAAGACAGACGCAGGTAGGCATAAAGACAGACACAGACAGAAAGACGCACAGGTAGACAGAAAGACACACAGGTAGACGGACACACAGAGATACAGACAGATATACGGGCAGGCAGATACAGACAGGTTTATGTGCAACAGTGAAAACAAATAGAGAGTTCGAGAGTAAGAGCCTTTCTTGCCACAAACTCCAGTGCAAGATTCAGACTTCATCTTAGGGGCCATGGTGAAATTTACTGTCCAGTTAGTACAGTTAATACAGTATGATGCTGCTGATAGGGCAGGGTAACTCAAACTGATGCTGCCTGCATGACACATTGCCGCCGCAAGTATTGTCAAATATTGTACAGCGGTGTGCATCAGCCGGCCCAGCCCAGCTGCCAGATACATGGTCGTAAGTCGAGTGGACGTATGTCGAGCAGGTCGTAAGTCGAGCAGGTCGTAAGTCGGATGGTAGGTGTATAATAATAATGTACTACATATAACAATGGATATCAGACTGGAGGGAGAGAGTATGGAGGAGGTGAATGTATTCAGATACATGTATATTTGGGAGTGGACGTGTCAGCGGATGGGTCAATGAAAGATGAGGTGAATCATAGAATTGATGAGGGGAAAAGGGTGAGCGGTGCACTTAGGAGTCTGTGGAGACAAAGAACTTTGTCCTTGGAGGCAAAGAGGGGAATGTATGAGAGTATAGTTTTACCAATGCTCTTATATGGGTGTGAGGCATGGGTGATGAATGTTGCAGCGAGGAGAAGGCTGGAGGCAGTGGAGATGTCATGTCTGAGGGCAATGTATGGTGTGAATATCATGCAGAGAATTCGTAGTTTGGAAGTTAGGAGGAGGTGCGGGATTGCCAAAACTGCTGCCCAGAGGGCTGAGGAAGAGTTGTTGAGGTGGTTCGGACATGTAGAGAGAATGGAGCGAAACAGAATGACTTCAAGAGTGTATCAGTCTGTAGTGGAAGGAAGGCTGGGTAGGGGTCGGCCTAGGAAAGGTTGGAGGGAGGGGGTAAAGGAGGTTTTGTGTGCGAGGGGCTTGGACCTCCAGCAGGCATGCGTGAGCGTGTTTGATAGGAGTGAATGGAGACAAATGGCTTTTAATACTTGACGTGCTGTTGGAGTGTGAGCAAAGTAACATTTATGAAGGGATTCAGGGAAACTGGCAGGCCGGACTTGAGTCCTGGAGATGGGAAGTACAGTGCCTGCACTCTGAAGGAGGGGTGTTAATGTTGCAATTTAAAAACTGTAGTGTAAAGCACCCTTCTGGCAAGAGTGATGGAGTGAATGATGGTGAAAGTTTTTCTTTTTCGGGCAACCCTGCCTTGGTGGGAATCGGCCAGTGTGTTAACAAATAAATAAATATAACAATTATAATAGATAGCTTCAAAAGGCCGTCACTAGATGGCAGTGTTTACCACAACAAATTGGGAGCGATTGTGATCTGATATATCTGTGGCCCCTCTATAAACATGTACATCGTGAAGTCTACTCAATAGTCTTTTATCTACCAATACATAGTCCAACAAACTACAGGTCTCCCTCAACATTCACGTTTTCAACTTTCACGAGCTTCACACATTCGCGAATTCCCAACCTCCAAATTCCCAGCCACCAAATTCCCAGCCGCCAAATCATATTTAAGTTTCCCGCCACCTGCGAGTCCCTACTACCCTCCCTCCGACCCCCCACAACTGGCAGCCAGCCCTCCCACCACTCAGTGTGGTGAGTGTTTTGTTTGTTCATTATTTGCTATTAAACTACAGTATAAATAATGTAAACCCATTCATGACTGCATATTGGAATGGCTATTCGGACAGGTATTAGACGGTGACATCATGTGTTTACTCTTGAACACTGCAAAGAATTAAACATTTCTGCTACAGCTAATAATAACAGTAATAATAATAATAATGATAATAATAATAATAATAATAATAATAAATATGATATAATTGAAGAAGGAAATTGTACAAAAATACAAGGGAGTGGATGAATGGTTCAGAGAACCGATATGTTGATAAATTAGACACATGTGAAACTCTTGGGTATTTTTATTGTTTTTCACATGTGTCAAATTTATCTACGGGGAGGGGTTGACACATCGCAGTGTGACTTTGTTTATGCTGGAGGAACTTTTAAAGTCTCCCGCCTTCCAAACATTTCACAAAATTCATTGGTTTGGTGCTTTAATGGTGTGACGGGAGGGGTAGAGCATGACTGGGGAAATGGTATTTAAATAACATACATTTTAATAAAATACAGGTTTTTTAATAATAATATGTTTTTTTTATAACAAATGTTATTAAATACTCATTTTAAATAATAATACAGTTTTAATAAAAACATTACTTTTTTATTTATAAACAATATGTTTTTAAATACCACTGTAAACTGCTGAATTAGTAAATGTTTGGAAAGCAGGGAACAAATTTTCACCCAATAAAAAAAGTCACACTGACGATGTGTCAACCACTCCCTCGTATTTTTTGTAAAATTTTTCCTTCTTAAATTTATATCGTATTTTATTTTTATTAATTTTTTAAATTATTTTATTTATATTAATTATTTTTATTATTATTGTTTTTAGCAAACAAAATGTTCGATTCTTTGCTGTTTTCAAAGAGAAAACACATGAGTCCCGCAATCCTTTGCTAATAGCCTTCCCAATTGCAGTCATAAAGGGGTTTTACTTTATTTATTCGGTGTTAAATACAAAAATGAACAACAAAACACTCACCACACTGATGGTGGGGGGGCTGGCTGCCATTGGGGGGGTTCGGGGGGAGGGTATGGGACCCATGGTGAGTCTGGGGGTATTTAAAACATACATTTTTATAACATACATTTTTGTTAATAACATACATTATTAAGCAAACATTAATATTTAGTAAAATTTACGACTTTTTCATTTTTTTATGATTATTCAGGTTTAACAAGTTAAGGAAGCATTTTGTAATATATTTCCCTACAAAAATTTTGGGGCCCCCAAACATCAGGGTTTTTTTTAAAACTTCGCGAGCCTTACCCCCTAACCCCGCAAGTTGGGGGAGACCTGTACTGCATTACGCCCTGCATCATATCTTGTAAACTTTTTTATCCTCTTTTTCTTAAAATACTTTTTACTTTTACTAAACCCCTTTAATACCATGTTCAAATAAAAGGGCCCAATTATCTTTTTACACCTGGCCCCCCCAAACTTCCCTACCACACCTCCCTAAATATTTTCCATTTTAGCTTTTGCCCCCTACCACAGTTAGTCCTGTTTGGGTTAAAAAGGTTCCTATCTTTCCTTAACACTCCAAAATCTCTCTCCCCTCCTCTACACCCTCTCTTCCCCAGCTGCAAACCCCTTTATTTGCCCCATTTTTCACATTTTTTTTTTTTTTTATCCACGGGCCGATTCCCCCCAAAGGGCAGGGTGGCCCGAAAAAAAAAAATATTCACCATCATTCACCCCATCCTGTCTTGCCAAAAGGGGTGCTTTACCTAAAATTTTTTTAAATTGAAAACTAACCCCCCTCCTTCAGATGCGGGCATGTATTTCCCATCTCCAGGACCAAGTCCCCTCCGGTTTTCCCTGAACCCCTTCATAAATTTTTCTTTGCTCACACTCAACACACGTAAAGTATTAAAAAAAAATTTGTCTCCATTCACCCTATCAAACACGCTCACGCATGCCTGCGAAGTCCAAACCCCCTCGACACAAAACCCCCTTTTCCCCCCCTTCCCCAACCTTTCCTGGGCCGCCCCCTACCCCGCCTTCCTTCCACTACAGACTGATACCCTCTGAAGTCATTCTTTTTGCTCCATTCTCTCTACAGGCCGAACCACCCAGGGGCCCCCCGGTATTCAGGGCATCGGTATCCAAAAAACCGGGTTTTCGACTTTTAATCATTTTTACAGTATAAAAACAGTACTCAGCATAAAAAGTAAAGTAAAACATGAAATACCCAAAAAAACAATAAAAAAAAGCCCTTACAAAAATTTTTTGTGATATTCAGTAGTAAAGTTTGACTTACGACCACGACTTAGACTGGTTTCTCGGGAAACCGAACTCGTCCCTAATCAGATGGGAGGGGTATATATTGGGGTGGTGTGTGGTGGTGTGGGGTGTGTGTGTGTGTGTGTGTGTGTTTGTTTTGCTTCCTATGAAATGTAACCAAGTGTAAGTAGAATAGCAAGATAACCTGTTTTTCCCGCGTGTTTTTGAACAAAAAGAGACCCCAAACAATCCTACCATCAGTAAAAATTTCTGGGTTTTTGTTTCCAGTCCCCTGCAGGCGGAGTACCCCCCTGGGTGGTTGCAGTCAAGGGTAAACCCCAAGAATTTACCCTCATGTGCCTTTCATGGTAACCATTGATCATATTTTGGCTGAATATTTGATGCTCTTTTTTAATTGCAGTGGAAGATTTTTCGGGATGGTGTTTGCCATTTTGACCTCTATCTTCCGTCTTTTGTAACAAACTTTCAAACCCTTTTCTTTTTTGAAAATTGTGAGCACACTTTGGGAAAAGTTCATGCTTAAAATGCGCATATGGGATCAAGTTTTAAAAACCCTCCTTTTTTTTTTTTACAGGGTATCTCTCAGCAAAGAATTACCTTTTAGTGCTTAAAAAAGTTTTTGCCATGTACATTGCAGAATTACTGCGATATTAAGTGTCACAAAGGAGTGGTAAAACAACAGATTGTCTGAAATGCAAATTTAAATGTGATATCTTGATGCCATTTTCAACCTTTAGGCAATAATTTCCAAAAAATTTTATACGAAACCCTGAATTTTTAAAGACTAATAGGAATTAACTAGTGTCCTTTTAAATCCAAAATGATAAAAAATTGCTGTAAATGCACTGAAAAATACAAAACTGGCAATACCATAAACCTGTTTTTCTGCATACAGTTTACGATATACTGCAGAAACTTGCACTTGCTTGTAATTATGGAAGTCCGTTATACTGGGATCCATTCATTTAGGGTTTACTGTAGGTACTGAATCATGAAAGGTTGTGTACCCTTTTTTCAATGGGAAAATTTTTAATATGTAGAACAAATTTTTTAAAATATTATTCACAAAATTTTTAAAGAAAATAGCCAAGAAACGGTGTCAAAAAGTTATTATACAGAAGTACATAATTTGGAATGTTAATATAAAATCATAAATCACTACCCCTTTTGCAGAATTTAAGTCACAGTAAATAGTTATAAATTACAATCTTAAAATAACTAAAAAAACTTTGGCATTTCTTTGGGATAATTAAAAGCATCGAAAAATTATTTCTTTGCACCATTTGACTAAAAATTTTAGTTTGGTTCCTACATCTTATTTTAAATTCAAAAAAAATTGTATTTAGTGCTCCATAGCAAAAAAATTTTTCTTTACTATCATAAAATTTTGTGGGGGGTGTTGTGTGTCTGACACCTGTTTTAAATATTGACATTTTATTTATTTGTGTTTGGGAAAAGTTCATCACAAATAAATTCAAGCAATTAAAATTTTTTTTTAATTTTTACTGTTAAAATTTTAAGACATTCCATGACACCATTTATTGTAAATATAAGTTCATGACCGGGGTCTTAAAGCAAAAATCTTCTTTTTTATTTTTTCTAGATTGAAAGAAGAAGTTCTTGACTTGATTTTTGTACATAAGGTATAAAATTTTTATTATTTTTTTTCCTGTGTTCTCACATCCTGGAAACTATATTGACTTTATATATATAAATGTCTTCTTAGGTAAATAATAAAGAATGCCCAATGCTAGAATTATTTCAGGAAACAAATTTTATCAATGTTCAGTGTGTTCAAAAGAATTTGTACAAAAATCTCATTTAGTGACACACACGAGAATTCATACAGGAGAGAAACCTCACCATTGTTCTGTATGTTTAAAATGTTTTTCTCAGAAAGCTCATCTGATGCAGCACATGAGAAGCCATAAAGATGAAAAACCATTTCATTGTACAGAGTGTCTTAAAGACTTCAAATTCAAATCATCTCTTAATGTTCACATGAGAGTTCATACTGGAGAGAAGCCACATAAATGCACATTATGTTCAAAATACTTTTCACAAAATTCGCATCTAATTCGCCACATGAGAATTCACACAGAGAAGAAGCAATTCAAGTGTTCAATTTGTCTCAAGGAATTTAAGAGTAAATCATATCAATTACTTCACATGAGAATGCATTCAGGAGAGAAACCACATCAGTGCTCAGTATGCTTCAAAGACTTCTCACAAAAATCACATGTGATACAGCACATGAGAGTCCATAGACAAGAGAAACCCTATAAGTGCTCTGTTTGTCTCAAACTGTTTAAAAGTAAAGCATATATAAAGATTCACATGAGAGCTCACATAGGAGAGAAATCATATCGGTGTTCAGTATGTCTCAAAGACTTTAAAAATAAGTCATACTTAAAACTTCATATGAGAGTTCATACAAAAGAGAAGCCATATAAATGTTCAGTGTGTTCAAAAGACTTTTCATTAAAAACTATTCTAATACAGCACATGAGAGTTCATTCAGCTGAGAAACCATACAAATGTTCACTATGTTCAAAAGAATTTACACAAAAACATCATTTAGTAGAGCATACAAGAAGTCATTCAAATGAAAAATCATTTAAGTGTTCAGAGTGTTTAAAGGCCTATAAACATAAATTATCTCTCACACTGCACATGAGAGTTCATACAGGAGAGAGACCATACAAGTGTTTGATATGTTCGAAAGGCTTTACACAAAGAAAATTTCAAATACAACATACAAGAACTCACACAGGAGAGAAGCCACATCACTGTTCAGTTTGTTCCAAAGAGTTTTCACAAAAATCACATTTGACACAGCACATGAGAATCCATACAGGAGAGAAACCTTACCAGTGTTCAGAGTGTCTCAAATGTTTTACATTTAAATCATCTTTAGTTCTTCACTTGAGAGTTCATACTGGAGAGAAACCTTACCAGTGTTCAGATTGTCTCAAGAAATTTAAGCATAAATCATACTTAATACATCACATGAGAATTCATACAGGAGAGACCCCATATCAGTGTTCAGTGTGTTTCAAGAACTTTAAACTTAAATATTATTTAGTACAGCACATGAGAGTTCATACTGGAGAAAAACCACATACCTGTTCACTGTGTCCAAAAGGTTTCTCACAAAAAGCACATTTAAAAAAACACATGAGAGTTCACACAGGAGAGAAACCTTATCAGTGTTTGCACTGTCTCAAAAACTGTTCAAGTAAATTAAATCTGAGTCTCCATATGAGAATTCATTCAGAAGAGAAACAGTCTTTAACAAACCCAGAATAGAAGAATGTAACAAATAATTTTACAGTGGAACCTCGGCTTATGAATTTAATCCGTTCCGTGACCTTGTTTGTATCCTGATTTGTTTGTATGCCAAGTCAGTTTTTCTCATTTAAATTATTTGAAATGCAATTAATCCGTTCCAGCCTCTCAGGAGGCATGACAAAATAATGCTAATATCAACTCTGTGGCTTAGTTATCTATCACATTTTATCTAATATGACATAATAAACAATATTAATAACATAGAAACATGATATATACTCTAGTATGAATAAAATTGACCATAATATGGCAAGTGATCGCAATGCCAGCAGTGGCAGAAAGCATCCGCCATTTACTCTCCCATTCTAGTATCTTCCCAGCCCATAGCCCCACACCTAGCCTGTGTTTATCTATGATTAGTGGTGAGGATGTCACATATGTAAATGCAGGTGTGGTCAAGATAGATGTATATATAGGTGAAGACATGATCACTGTGGCCCCAGTGGTTGTGGTGGTGGCGGCCACAGTGGTGGTCGTGGTGGTGGCGGCCAGCTGCCCCACTCTATGCTGCTGCTTTCTTCGTTTCTCTATTTTTTTCATAGTTTCTAATCGCTTCTTGCTGATTGTACGCAAATACTGTCTCTTTGAGCGAGGCATTGTGTAAGAAATTTATACAGTATAAGACAAAATTACACATCCCAAGGTCTGCTGCGGTCACTCAGAGCAGCACACCTCCTATTCCTTTTGACACTTGGTCGGCACTGAGATAGCCGTGGTTGCAGCAGTTGTACCTACAGCCACCCAGAGGGTTACCAATTTCTGTTTTGAAGCATTTGGCACAAAATTATAAAAAAAAAAAAATTAAAAAGTCTAAAAATGACAGCATATTATTATAATTACACCTACCATCCGACTTACGACCTGCTCAACTTAAGACCACTCGACTTACGACCGTGTTTTTTTTTGCCAAATTTCTGGGAAATAAACAACTATTTGTGTTGTACACAGTGTTTATCCTAAACCTTACAGTATAAAATACAGTACTAACAGCATAAAAAGTAAAGTAAAACATGAAATACCTAAATAAAACAATAAAATAAAGTCATTACAAAAATGTGATGTTGATATTCAGTAGTAAAGTTCGACTTACGTCCATTTCGACTTGGGACCAGTTTCTCGGAACTGAACTTGGTCGTAAGTCGGATGGTAGGTGTATTACTATTACATTGTATTATTATATTATTATTATTATTATTATAATTATAATTATTCTTAATCCTCTTCAAGGGGGGCTCCTTGGCGTGGTGAAGAGGCTCTTGGTCTGAGGAATTAGACCTGTCGGTCTCCTTCCTCAGACCAAACCTAATTACCCCCCAATCCCCCCTTCCCTCTCCCATCCTCCCCATCCTCCCCTTTTTCCTTTCCTCCTCCTCCTCCCCACCCCTCCCTTTTGCCCTTCCTTTTTGGCCTTTGGGATTTTTTCCCACAGGCATGCTAGTTCCTAGGTAGGGGAAAAGGTACCGGGGTCCACCCCATTCCGTTGATGTTTTTGGCAGTGGCGTAGTTTGCCGTGGAATCTGGATTGCCTGGGGATGTCCCGATCCCTCTCCTGTATCCCGGAGGGTGGCTTTGGGTGTCTTTCGGGTGATGGGTGTATCTTTGAAGCCACCTTTCGGATTCCGGGGATGGTGGCCGAAGGAGGTATGCTTTGTGGTGGATATTCGGCCGCCCTCTCTTTTGTCCACCGAGGTAGCTCGGCAGATGTGAGGTTGCTGTCCCGGATTGCTGGTTTACTGGCATTATGGGCAGGGTATGGCACGGGTTCCATGCTGCATCTGCGCTGCTTGTGGTGCTGAGGTCCTCTTGGGCATGGAGGGAGATTTCTGGCCCTTTCATTCCTCCTAGGAACTATCCCTCCTCAGTCCCCCCCCCCTTTTTTTTTTATTTTCTTTTCTTTCTTTTTTTTTTTCTTAAAAGCAAAAAGAAAGAAGTAACCTAACCATGGAAGCCCTAGTCCATGAACCTTCTACCCCCGGGCCCCTTCTTGACACCGCACCCCGTTCTGACCCTGCCTCATCTTTGGACCACTCTTCGGACACTCCTAATGCCTTTGTACCTCTTGCCGGTGCTGTTTCCTCACCCGCTTCAGGTACCGAGGTCTCGACTGACTCCTTCGATTTATCTGACCTCCGCTCTCCTTTGACTACGCTTCCGGCCTCTCCCTCTATGGTGCGGCAATTTTTGAATCGCTGGTCCGTTCCACGTCGGACCAACTCTGGTCCTACTCCTAAATGCCAATGACAATTACCTGCTGATGATACTTCTCCACCTTCTCGTTCTTCTCAGAAAAGATCGACACATCCTGCACTCCCTTTCCACGCTCAGTTTCAGAATGCACAATGGACTAAATTCTTCACTTTACGACCGACTTCCTCTATTGCCTATCTTTCCAACCATAGTATTGGCAAGGCACTCCTATGCCATGTTGGTAAAAATATTTCTTTTCATGCTCTTAAGAGCAGTATGGGCATCATCACTGTACAGAATGCTACCCAAGCTCATAATCTTTCTCTTCTTTCCCATATCGATACTGTTCCTGTCACTATTGAAAAACATCATTCCCTCAATTCTTGTAGTGGTACCGTCATTCTGCCCCATACCATAGTTTAACAAAATTTCCAGACATGTGGCAATGACATTCTTGAACAGCTGGAACTCCAAGATCTCCCAATCCTCAAGGTAGACACTTATGTTCTTCCTGCCGGCGGGCGGAGACGATACCCTAGCAATGTGGCTCGTTTAACTTTTGACAGCCGTGAACTCCCATCCTCAGTTTATGTAGCAGGACATCAGTTACAAGTTCGAAAGGTGATGCCTACACCTCAACAGTGTAGAAATTGCTGGCGATTTGGTCATCCAGCGAAATATTGCAGATCTATAGCCGAATGCCCAGTCTGTGGTGCCGATGACCATTCTGATACGTCTTGTAATCAACCTCCCTCTTGCCTTAATTGTCATGAGGCTCACCCTTTGTGCTCTTGCCGTTGCCTAGTCTACTTAAATGAGCGGGAAATCCGTTACCTCAAAGAGGCAGAAGGTCTCCCTTATGCCATGGCAGTTTCTCATCTCCGCCTCCAAGGAAGACTGCCTCGTGTTTCTTATTCCCGTGTTTCAAAACGCCCCCCCACTTCTGGGGTCCCATCTTCTGCAGCCTCCTCTGTGGTTACCTCTCCCATAGTCACTCCTGTATCTAATTCTTTTGCTGTCCTGGGCTCAGACGTCCCTACTTCAATGCCTCAGTCTGTTCTCGATTCTTCATGTTCTCCCTCACAAGCCTCGGTATCGACGAGATCTCGTACGACACCTCCTCCCAATCATCCCTCTACTTCTCAGAAGAAAAAAAAAGGTCCTTTAACCCCTCCTTCCCTTCTTCCACATCCTTATTTTACCTTCCCTGTCTCTGTACCTGGTTCTTCCCCTTTCACTGGCTCTGTTACAAGTGTAGAGGTTCACCCTCCTCCTCATACTGTACCTTCCTCCCCTGTTCCCTCCCATGTTTCTTCCTCTTCTGCCACCTCCCAGGTTTCTGCCTCTTCTGTCCCCTTCCACGCTTCTTCTCCAGTTCCCTCCACCCTTTCACCCCCCCCCTACCTTGGTACAGTCCATTACAGTTCCAATCTTTACTCATCCCCCCCCTACCATCTCCAATATTGTCTCCCATATGATGTCTCTGAATTCCGAAACACTTGAAGCAATCTCTGAATATATTGCAGAGACCAAACCATCAATGGACACTGATCCACCTTCTGTTCCTTCTCTCTCCTCTCCTCCACCTGTGCAACTCCTTTCTTCGCAGCACACCGTTCCTTCTCTGCTTGAACGTTTTCCGCTGCCACCGCATGTGGACTTTTCTAACCCCTCTAGTCCATAGGAACCCTTACTGCGGATTTCAGGTATCTTTATCGTTGCCAATCATGGCCTATTTACAGTGGAATATACGTGGCCTCAAGGGTAATCGGGGTGAGCTTCAGATGTTATTCTCCCAGTTTTCCCCTGTTGGTGTTTGCTTACAGGAACCAAAATTACACTCTGCTGTTATCTCTCCCATCTCAGGCTATAATTTATTGTATTCTTCAGATCCTTTTCCTGATGGGACCTTTAATGAAAGTGCCCTTCTTCTACGCACTGATATTCTGCACCATCAGCTATTTGTTCGTACTTCGCTGCATTACACAGCAGCTCGTATCCACTTGCATAGGTGGTATACGCTCTGTTCTTTATATCTCTCTCCTTCTCGGGCATTATCTATTCCGGATATTGCCTTTCTTGTTTCATCATTACCGCCACCGATTCTGTTACTTGGCAATTTTAATGCCCATCATTTCCTCTGTGGGGGGTCTCACTGTGATTCCCGTGGCATTCAGTTAAAGGCTTTTCTTGCCACCCATCCCCTCCATATTTTAAATACAGGTACTCACACCCATTTTGATCCTCGGACTCTCACTCTCTCTTGCATCGATCTCTCAGTCTGCTCTTCCTCCGCCGCATTGGACTTCACCTGGTCTGTTCTCCCGGATTTACATGACAGCGATCATTTCCCAATCATTCTTACTTCGCCTTCATATTCACCACCTCTTCGTATCCCACGCTGGCAATTTGATCAGGCAAATTGGAACCTTTACTCACAACTAACTGTTTTTAGTGAGGTTCCTTCTTCATCCTCCATTGATGAGCTTTTACACCTCTTCTCGTCCTCCGTTTTAACCGCAGCTTCTCATTCTATACCCCAAACTTTGGGCAGGCATTCTCAGAAATGTGTGCCTTGGTGGTCTCCTTGTGCTCGTGCAGTACGTTTGAAACGCGCTGCATGGGGCAGGTACCGGTACAGTAGAACCATGGAGAGACTTCTTGATTTTAAGCAGAAGCGTGCGATCGCTCGCCGTGTCATCCGTGATGCTAAACGCACTTGCTGGCGATATTGTCTCCACCATCACCTCTGCTTCCTCTATGAGTGCAGTCTGGAAAAAAGTACGAAAACTGAGTGGTAAATATTCTCCTGACCCGGCTCCTGTTCTGTGGGTTGCAGGTGTTGATATAGCAAACCCACTAGATGTTGCCAATGAAATTGGCAATCATGTGGTCCATATTTCTCAGGGGCTCCATCTATGCCCCTCGTTTCTTTCCTCAAAGTCTGCCAGAGAGTTAGCACCCTTGGACTTTTCTTCTCTCAGAGAAGAACAGTATAATGTGCCTTTTACACTTCAAGAACTGGAGGCAACACTCAGCTTGCCGATCATCGGCAGCTGGGCCCGACGACATTCATATTCATATGCTACAACATTTACATCAGTCAGCCATTGCAGTCCTATTATGCCTTTTCAATCTTATTTGGTCACAAGGAGTTCTTCCACAGCTGTGGAAATCTGCCATTGTTCTCTCTTTCCGCAAACCATGCACTATGGGACATGAAGCCTCCCACTATCGTCCCATTACTCTTACCAGTGCAGTTTGCAAAGTGATGGAACGCCTGGTAAATAGACATTTAGTGTGGTATTTAGAGACACTCAACAGTCTCTCCACTCGTCAATATGGCTTTCGTAAGGGTCATTCTACCATAGACCCCTTACTACGCTTAGATACGTATGTTCGTAAGGCCTTTGTGAATAACCACTCAGTTATTGCCATATTTTTTGACCTTGAGAAGGCATATGACACAACTTGGAGGTATAATATTTTGGCCCAAGCCCACTCCTTAGGCCTCCGAGGCAATCTACCATCCTTCCTTAAGAACTTTTTAACTGACAGGCATTTCTGTGTTCAGGTTAATAATGTGCTCTCCCCGGACTTTATCCAAGCTGAAGGTGTCCCCCAGGGATGTGTTCTGAGCACAACGCTTTTTCTCCTTGCTATAAATGATTTGGCCTCTAGTCTTCCATCAAATATTTGGTCATCGCTCTGTTGATGACTTCGCTATTGCCTGTGCAGGCGCTGACTCACCTCATTACAGTTTCTCTCCAGCATGCGGTCGACCGTGTTTCCAATTGGGCCACCACACATGGGTTTAAATTTTCCAGTACCAAAACTCACCAAATTACTTTCACTAGATGCTCTGTCATCTCCGATCATCCTTTGTACCTCTATGGCTCCCGTATCCCTGAACGTGATACAGTCAGGTTTCTGGGCCTCCTCTTTGACCGTAGGTTATCCTGGAGACCTCACATTATCTCTCTGAAGGCAACTTGTCACAGCCGGCTGAACCTTCTTAAAACCCTTGCTCATCTTTCATGGGGAGCTGATTGTCGAACTCTCCTTCGCCTTCATTCCACCCTCAGTTTATCAAAACTTGATTATGGTGACCAGATCTATTCAACGGCCTCTCCTGCTACTCTCTCTAGCCTTAACCCCATTCATCACCAAGGGTTACGTTTATGCCTTGGTGCTTTTTGCTCTTCCCATGTTGAGAGCCTCTGTGCAGAAGCGAACGTTCCATCCTTATCCGATCACCGTGATGCCCATTGCCTTTGCTACTATGTACGCTCTCATGATCTCCGCAATCCTTCCATTTACAGAATGGTCACTGATATTAGTAGACATTATTTATTTGCCGCCCCTGTTTACTCCATCCCTTCTCTCTTCGCCTACATTCGCTTTTGTCTTCTCTTCAATTACGACCTTTCTATGTTCATGTAGCATCTCACTTTTCCCTACCCCCCTGGGAAGTTCCAGCTGTTCGAGTCTGTTCTTTCTCTCTCCCTTGCTCGAAAGCCCAACTGCCTACTGTCGCTTCCCGCTCTCGTTTTCTTGACCACTTCCACTCTCATTTTCGTGCCATTGCAGTGTACACAGATGGCTCTAAGTCTTCTGACGGAGTAGGATTCGCAGCAGTGTTTCTGGACAGTGTCGTACGAGGGCATTTACTATCTTCGGCTAGTATTTTTACTGCTGAATTGTATGCCATTCTTGCAGCACTTATCCGTATTGCATCTATGCCTGTGTCATCATTTGTGGTTGTCTCAGACTTCCTTAGTGCTTTACAGGCTATACAGAAATTTGATACACCTCACCCCTTAGTCCTCCGTATCCAACTTTGGCTATGCCGCATCTTTACCAAGTATAAAGATATTGTTTTTTGTTGTGTCTCTGGTCATGTTGACGTACAGGGCAATGAACAGGCAGACACTGCTGCGCGGTCAGCAGTACATGACCTACCAGTTTCATATAGAGGTATTCCATTTATGGACTATTTTGCTGCAATAGCTACTCACCTTCACACCCGTTGGCAACAACGGTGGTCTATTATGCTCTGTAACAAACTTCAATCTATTAAACCGAGTATAGGTTACTGGCCGTCTTCTTGTCACCATTGTCGAGGTTGGGAGACTGCTCTCTCCCGTTTTTGCATTGGCCATCTCGTCTTACTCATGGATATCTCATGGAGAGGCGCCGTGCTCCTCTCTGTGAGAATTGTCAGGCTCCATTATCAGTCAGCCACATTCTGTTGGACTGCCCACTTTATCAACGAGCACGCAGAATTTACCTTCATCGTCGTCTTCGCTCCACTGCTCTCTCTTTACCTTCCCTTCTCGCTGATGGACCCACCTTTCATCCGGACTCTCTCATTGACTTTTTGACAACAACTGGCTTACTTCACAAACTCTGATGCCTTCAGCCCTTTCTACCTCAATCTCTTGCTACCCTCTACCCCCGCACTATCCCCTGCCCCGCTGTTTTCTGTAACCTACTGATCATCCCTCCATCCTTCTGCCACCCAATATCCTCGCTTCCTTCCCTACCCTGCAGCACTGTATAGCCCTTGTGGCTTAGCGCTTCTTTTTTATTATAATAATAATCGAACGAATTGCGTTCAGCGAGTTTTTTAGTGCTAGCCGAGGCAAAATTTTTGCGTTAAAATGTATAGCTAGGCGGATTTAACGTTATGCGATGCCATCGTTAGACGAGGGTCCACTGTAATGGGAATCCAATTAATCCATTCCAGACAGCTAAAAGTATTAAAACAAAAATTTTTTCGTGAAATATACATTTTCCTACAAAGAAAACAAACGAGACATGCACAATAACTATATAAAGAAATGTTAAAATGACACTTACCTTTATTGAAGAGTTTTGATGAGTGATGAGACACTGTTTTTCTTGAACACTCTTGGATATTCACAGTGATACATGAGTAAAGGCTTCACTTTGCAATCCCTACTAGCATTACAATAAAACAAGAAAGTTAGCCTGTCTTTCACAGGCTTTTGTCCTTGGAGAGCCTTTTCCTCCTGAGTAATGTAGGTCCTGTTTGGCATTTTCTTCCAGAACAGGCCTATTTCTTCACAATTGAACACTGTTGGGGTTGGAATTTTTCAGCTTCGCCATGCCTTATCACACTGTGTATGTCATTACGATTCTTAAATCTCTCAAACCAACCTTTGCTGGTCTTAATTTCACCAATATGAGCACTAGTTCCAGGCATTTTTTCCTGTTCACCTGGGTGTTAGTCGACTGGTGTGGGTCGCATCCTAGGGGACAAGTTTAAGGACCCAATGGAAATAATTTAGACAGTCCTTGATGACGTACTGACTTTCTTGTGTTATCGTGGGTGGCTAACCTTCTGGGGTTAATTGTTTCTCGGTGATTGTTTCTCGTTAAGCCACACCAACAACAGCCTCTCCACATCTTCGAGTAGTACAGCTGATGATTGTGCAGCAACAGCTGATGGTGGTGCAGCAGCAGCTGACCGTGGTATTATAGTATTTCAATAGTATTTCTCGCCCTTTTTGCCACAGGGTTGGCACTAGAAGCTTTCTTTGGGCCCATGGCAGCTTGTTTAGCAGTTACAAGCACTATAAACAATGGAATAATACAAAATATATTGAATGTATGCATGAAACCGGCCACCCTGGCTTGTAAACAATGACGGCAAGGCAGCTGAGGCGCTCAGGCTGGAAGGACAGGTTCAGGATGAATCACATTGGGCGAGTTTTTCATCATTAGCCATGTCAAAATTTTTACGCTCAAACACTTCGTTGGGTGGATTTAACATTATGCAATGCGTTCGTTAGCCAAGGGTCCACCATAATTATGATTTTTGTTGACTAGTACACTGGAATTGGCCGAAAATAGGGCTCAAAGTGGTCGAAATCGCTGATGCATAAACATCGTCGAGACCACTGACTTCGCAAGAGTGTAATTCCGTAAGTTTTCCATCAAATTTCATACTTTTGGTGTCATTATGATCCGGAAAAGATTCTTTATCATTCCATAAGAATTTTTTTTTTCTTTTTTCCCAAAAAATTTTCGACCCTGAGAACAAGTTTAGGAGAGGGCCTCTCGACCCTGAAAGGGTTAAGGAACCTCCCTTGAGGGGGAAGTTCGCATCCTGAAATTTCGTTCATATCCAGAAGCAAAAAATTGACCAAACGACGGTTCGTATCCTGAAAAATTGGCATAGTGGGGCGTTCGTAAGCCGAGGTTCCACTGTACTATATGTGTTTTATTGAGTCTGTCGAATTAATTAGTGATCATCAGGCTATGAAACCTCATCCATTAAATATATAAAAGCATTGTAATATAACTCCATTTTTTTTAATACAATGACCATCTCCCTTTGAGGTATGATGACCTGAAGAAGAAACACCTCAACCATCACTATCACTGTTGTGCCAGAGGCATGCCAAAAGTGCAGTTCAGATGCCATTCCAAATTACAATATTCCCAGTCCTTCACACTCCAGCTTGCCAATTTTCCTTAATTCCTTCATAACTGTTACCCTACTCACACACTAACATTTCAGTCTAATGAGCTCACACATATCTGTTGGATGCCCAAGCCCTTCACACAAAACCTCCTTTACACTCTCCCTGCAACCTTTCTTAAGACAACCTCTACCCCTCCTTCCTTCTGTTACAGATTTATAGACCCTCCAAGTTACCCTATTTTGCTCTGTCCTCTCTAAATGTCCAGACCATCTTAATGACCTCACTTCACCCTCTGGCTAATACTTTTACTAACCCTCCACCTCCTAATCTTCAAACTATATTCACATCACACATTGCCCTCAGACTTGACTTTTCTGCATCCAGCCTCCTCACTGCAACGTTTAATACCAGTGCTTCACATCGACCCTAAAAACAAAAATCACTTTCACCATTACTCATTTTATCACTGTCTTGTCAGAGGGACACTGATATTACAATTCAAAAACCGCAAATATCCCCACCTTTCAGAGTGCAGGCACTGTACTTTCCACCTCCAGAACTCTAGTTCAGCTAACTGGTTTTCTTGAATCCCTTCATAAATGTTACCTTCCTCACACTCCAACAGCATATCAAGCCATAAAAATCAATTACCTTCACTCTTACCAAACAGCACACAAAGCCTCTTTTACCCCCTCCCTCCAACCTTTCCTAGGACAACCCCTACCCCCCCTTCACTACAGATTTATATGCCCTCCAATTCTTCCCATTTTATTCTTTCCTCTGTATGTCCAAATCACCTCAACAACTCCCATGAGCCCTCTGGATAATACCTTTAGTAACCCCACACGTAATCTCCAAGCTACAAATTCTCTGCATAATATTCATGCTACACATTGCCCTCAGAAATGACATCTCCTCTGCCTCCTCCTTGCTGCAACATTCACAGCCCATGCATACTCTGAGACATTTCCCCTTTTGCTTCCATGGATAATGTTCTGTCTCCACAGAAGCCTCGTTGCACCACTCACTTTTTTTCCCCTCGTCAGTTCTATGATTCACATCTTCTTTCGTGAACCCATCTGCTAACAACTCCACTCCCAAATATCTGAATGCCTTTACTTCCTTTATACTCCCCCCATCCAGTCTGATATTCAATCTTTCACCTAATTTTTTTGTTACCTTCATTTCCTTTTCTTTACAATACAGTGGATCCCCGGTTCACATTATTAATCAGTTCCTGAGAGCTCATCGTAAAGCAAAATTATCGGAAAGCGAATCAATTTTCCCCATAAGAAATAATGGAAATCAAATTAATCTCTGCAAGATACCCAAAAGTATGAAAAAAAAACTTTTACCACATGAAATATTAAGTTTAATGCAATAGCCAAATTGAGTACACCAGTATCAAGAATATCTCAATAAATAAATTGTTACTTATTCCTTATAATCGAAGATCTGTTTGATTGATGGTAATAGAAGAGCAGAAAGAGTACGAAATTTTTAATGTACGAAATATCCTCATGGATTGATGTGTACAAGTTTTTACGTCGGGTTACTTCTCTCTTTACATCCCATGATCTAGCCAATCATGACATTTTCCATAACAATCTTAATTCACTTTGAATTCATGCGATATTTCTTCTAGTCTATGATTGGACAAGAAATCGCAAGCTCACCATCAACTAAAAATAAATAATTGTTATGCCACATAACAAGTTCATAAACCCTTTCAGTGTCCAATTCAAAGCTAGGGTCGAGTATCAACAACGTAGATTCTCGCACATAACTACACTTTACTCTGTTAAACTGTGATGGTACTTTTGAGGCCTTAAAATAGAAATTCCATTATGATTTTATGTGTCACCAATAAAAAGATTTCGACATGTTATGCAATACTGTAAAATTGAAAAACTGACAATCACCATTTTTTGATGTAAAGAACCCAGCAACTGTTAGACTGTGAGTCGTTTTTTACATATGTGCAAAATTTTATAGTTCGTACTTTGGCTTTCTGTCTCACATTTCTCAATGAAGAACATATACAAAAATAATTGATTTTCATGTTACACTGAATGGCTTAATCTACTCAAATAGACGAAAGTTAAATCTTTTGCAATATCAAGAGTAAAAAACACCTCAACGTATAAAACACGCAAGTGGTGGGTCTATATAATTCGACAAATATTGATTTCATATTTTACTCATTATACACAGTATGCATACAGAATCTTCTATTTTTGGTGTGCACAATACCATTCATATATGTAATAAAAAAACAAATGCAATTATTTGTAAAGCCTCAAAACCACTAACATTTAACAGAGGAATGTTAGTTTCATGCAGGAATGCTCACGTTTGACCTGAACACTAAAGTTTCTGAATTAGGACTATCTGAATTGTTTAAATTGGCCAATAGTAACAATTTACAGAATCACTAATAACAATGAAGTATGAACATAGATATTGGACATCTTACTCAATCATAGAATAGAAGTAATACTAGTGAATATTGAACTGGGAATTGGTGATGGAGAATGTCGAATTAGCTAAATTGAGTAAAGGGAAATCCCCCTCCTTAGGACTGAGGTAGCAAGTCCTTTTCCGGGATACTTCCCATTTTCTTTAAATGCCCCAGGACCAGCTTTTTGATTACTGACTCTGTCGCACAAAATATCTTGAATTCACTCATGAATTAATGCAATATTTTTCAGCTTGCATTTTTGGACTAACTGTGCAGCCTCACCATCCAATTCACTTGAGCCACTACGAATTCTAAATCTTTCAAACCAACCTTTGCTGGCCTTAAATTCACTCACATCACCACTAGTTGCAGGCATTTTTCTAATTAAATTCTCATGCAACTGCCTAGCCTTTTCACAGATGATCGCTTGAGAGATGCTATCTCCTGCTATCTGTTTTTCATTTATCCACACCAATAACAGTCTCTCAACATTTTCTAACACTTGCAATTTCTGTTTTGTAATCACAGTTGCACCTTTTGCAAGAACAGCTTCCTTGATTGCTGTTTTCCTGCTCACTATAGTAGAGATGGTTGATTGGGATTTACTCTACAACTTGGCCAGGTCCGACACACGCACTCCACTTTCATACTTTACAATTATCTCTTTCTTCTTTTCAATAGTCATTAGCACCCTTGGTCTCGATGGGTTGGCACTAGAAGCTTTCCTGGGGCCCATGATGACTTATTTTGCCAAAATAAGCACCAAAAACAGTGATAATATGGATAATGTGGAATGTACCGAATGTATCCTTAGATGCGCGCACACTGGCTGGCTTGTAAACACTGGCACACACGGGGCAGTTCAGGCCACACGTGGACACGTCTCGTACAAATCGTATCGCATACCGGGTTTTTAACAGGAACCGAGGCAAATTTTTTGTGATATAATGCTTCGGATGCCGGATTTATTGGATACCAACGGCTTCGCGAACTGGGGGTCCACTGTGTTCAATTTTCTTTTTTTTTCTTTTACATACCCTCCTAAATTCATCCACCAACTTTGGAACTTCTCTTTAGAATTTCCTTAAAGCTCAATGTCATCAGCAAAAACCAACTGTGATAACTCCTACTTTGCGTTAGATTCTTTATCTTCCAGTTCCACACCTGTCCCCAACCCCATCTGTAAGTATATTGAACAACCATGGTGACATCACACCTACTTACACTGGAAAATAATCTCCCTCTTCTATATACCCTAACTTGAGCCTCACTATCCTCCTAAAAAGTCTTTAACTGCATTAGACAGCAACAGATTTATTACACAACCTTTGATTATACTTCATTTAGCACTCCTCACCACCTTGTTATACTCTCCACCCTCGCTAGTCTCAACTCAGGTAGTATATTACACTGTTAGCACTTCCTTTCCTGCAGTGCTGTATGACCCTTGTGGGTTTAGCACTTAGTTTTGATAATAATAATTTAACTGCTTTAAGTAACCTGCCACCTATTCCATACATTTGCAACATCTGCCACATTCCTCCCATTATATGCCTTTTCCAAAGCCATAAATGAAACAAAAATTTCTATACCCTTCTCTAAATACTGTTCACCTCTATGCTTCACTGTAAACACTTGGTCTACACACCTACCCTTCTTAACCCTTTGACTGTCGCGGCCGTATACATACGTCTTACGAGGTACTGTGTTTGACGTATATATACTCATAAATTCTAGCGGCTTCAAATCAAGAAGGAGAAAGCTGGTAGGCCCACATGTGAGAGAATGGGTCTGTGTGGTCAGTGTACACCACATAAAAAAAATCCTGGAGCATGCAGTGCATAATGAGAAAAAAAAAACTCCGACCATTTTTTTTTAATTAAAATGCCGACTTTGCGGTCTATTTTCGTATAGTATTTATGGTTGTATTCTCGTTTTCTTGTTCTCATTTGATAGAATGGAAAACATATTATAGAAAAAGAGATGATTTTGATTGATTTTACTATAAAAAAAAACCTGGAAATGGAGCTCAAAGTAGGGGAAATGTTTGATTTTTGCCGATGTTCAAAAGTAAACTAATGACATCATTGTCCAATAAATGTCCAACTAGCCATTCTAATATGCAGTCATGAATGGGTTGATGTTATTTATACAATTATTACAGTATTGGAGTAGTCTGCATAATAGTAAATTTTCTATTTTTTGTTTGAATAAAAATTCAAAATAGAAAGCAAGAGTAATATCAGAGGGGCCTGGAGACATGACTGATGAACAAAGAAAATGTTATTTTAGAGCCAGGAATGTCTGCATTGTTCATTCTGGACCTTATTTTGAAGTCATATTTTTTAATTTTCGTGAAATTGGCTAAATCGCAAATTTCTGATCACGTTATTGGGTAGTTGAAATTGGTAAATGGGCAGTTTCTTGTACTCAATCAATAGAAAAAATGGAGTTCTAAAGAAATAGCTATGAGTTTGGTCGACTGAAACAAAGGAATTAGCCGAAAATAGGGCTCAAATTGGGCGAAATCGCCGATTTGTAAATATCTCCAAGGTCGCTAACTTTGTGAGAGCGTAATTCCATCAGTTTTCCATCAAATGTCGTTTTTTGGGTGTCATTACAATCGGGAAAAGATTCTCTATCATTTCATAAGAAAAAATAATTTTTTTTTTTTTTTAAATTTTGCGACACCTTAGGATTGGGGGTTGCGACAGTCAAGGGGTTAAAGCTTCCTTGTTCATCAGCGATCTTGCTCTCCATCTTTCAGTAATAACTCTACAAAACACCTGGTAAGGTGTATTGTAGAGTATTCTCCTATTATTCTTACTCTGTTTTGTCCCTTTTACCTTTATAAAAACGAACTATGAATTCACTCTGCCAATTACTAGGTACCTTTCCCTCTTTCATACATTTATTAATTAGAAGCACCAACTACTCCAAAATCATATCTCCACCTGCTTTTAACATTTCTGTCTTGATCCCATCAATCCCAGCTGCTTTACCCTCTTTCATTTACCCACAGCCTCGCACACCTCCATACTCACGTCTGGCTTTTCCTCACTTCTAAAAGATGTCATATCTCCCTGGCCAGTGCATGAAATTACAGCTTCACTCTCTTCAACATTTAACAGTTCTTCAAAATATTCCCTCCATCATCTTGATACCTCAAACTCCTCATTTAATAACTCTCCTCTACTATTTTTAACTGTCAAATCCTTTCATTCCATAGTCTTTCAAGACCTTTTCTTTTTTCTCAGCAAAGTTTGTTGACAGCACCTCACCCACTCTCTCATATGCTCTGTTTTTACATTCCTTTACTAGTCTCTTAAATTCTCTTGTGCTATATATACTCCTCCCTCTTTATCATTTCTGCTTTGCATAAACCTCTCATATGCTAACTTTTTCTCTTTTACCACATTCTATACCTCATCATTGCACCAATTGCTCCTCTTACTACCCACAGCCACCCTTCTCCATCTATGCACTTCTGCTGATTACTTTACTCTCACTGTAGCTACAACTAAAAAATATCTGATATATCCGTTACCCCTCTATAAACATGCACATCCAGAAGTCTACTTGTCATCCTTTTATCCACCAATACATAATGCAGCAAACTATTGTCATTACTTTCTATATCATATCATAAACGTATCCTCTTTTTCCATTACCAAACCTCTTTCTATACAAAGTTCTATAAAAGGCCCCATTATCATTTACACCTGGCACCCCAAACTTACTATGCTCTTTCCAACAGTTTCTCCCACTTTAGCATTCTGGTCCTCAGCCAGAATTACTCTCACTTGGTTCAAAGTTCCCAAAACACTTGCCTAACATCTTCTATAATATCTCTATCTCTCTCTCTCTCTCTCTCTCTCTCTCTCTCTCTCTCTCTCTTTTTTTTACACAGGGTTTGACAAGGTTAAGGATCCCTAGCTTTATTGACAAGCTATTTACAGGTTAAGGATTCCTAACTTTATTGGCAAGCTAAGAGCTGTTACCTACATCAGCTCATTTGAAAGCATTTTTATTGATATGAGACATACAAGTAGGCAACAGGATGAAGTTGGAGCCATCTGTGAGCCAGCATTTTCATTTGATCAGCTGACTTTATCTCGTTGACATCATTATGCTGTACGAATGTGTTCCATACTCGAGTCATCCTGGGTATACACCTACCATCCGACTTACAACCTGCTCAACTTAAGACCGTGTTTTTTATGCCAAATTTCTGGGAAATAAACAACTATTTGTGTTGTACACAGTGTTTATCCTAAACCTTACAGTATAAAATACAGTACTAACAGCATAAAAAGTAAAGTAAAACATGAAATACCAAAATAAAACAAAATAAAGTCATTACAAAAATGTTTTGTTGATATTCAGTAATAAAGTTCGACATACGACCATTTCGACTTACGACTGGTTGCTCGGAATTGAACTCGGTCGTAAGTTGGATGGTAGGTGTATATGATCTCAGATGGAGTGATGTTCTGGAGAAGGGTACAGCCAGAGTGAAGTTGCTGCTTTCTGCCCGTCTTGTGGCATAAAAGCTTGTTTCCTGCTGTCCTCGAAGTGGATCCAAGTGTGGTACTTTGACAATATTGGCCTTGTACATAACAGTAAGGCCACCCACATCCCTCCTATGTTGAAGGCTCTGCTGAAATGACAGATATCTCCCGGATGGGTCCAGGCGAGAGATGAGACATCTTGCTCTGTTCTCTACTCTGTCAAGCAGTCGCAGATGAGAGGGGGTGCAGGCAAACCAAGAAAGTGGAGCATACTCAAGGTGTGAGCGTACTTGTGCCTCGTACAGAATCTTGCAACCCCTACTATCAAGCAGATACGAGATATGGCGAAGTGCTGTAAGCTTCCTGGCTGCCTTGTTTGCAAGATTTACAACATAGTTCTTCATGGTTAGTTTGGAGTCAAATTTCACCCCAAGGATATCAACTTCTTCTCCAGGTGCCAACATCCTCCCATTCATCCTTACTGCTGCACCAGCATTACCATCATGGTGCCTAGAGACTATCATCATTTGCATTTTCTCAGGTGCAAATGTTACTTGCCATCTATTTCCCCAAGCTGATATAGCTCTTAGCTGGTGATTGATGTAGCTTAGAGCAGCTGGCATTTCTTCTCTTGGATAAGTGAATGTCAGTGTACAGTCGTCTGCATATGCATGTGATTCTGGGATGAGATGAAGAAGGTCGTTGAAGTAGACATTCCATAACAATGGACCCAGCACGCTTCCTTGTGGAACACTTACCCCAATAGGATGTCTTGCTGATTCCGTTCCATTGAGAACTACACTTACAGATCTACCATGAAGGTAATCACTGAGGAGACATAGTGTAGAGCCTGCAATTCCCAGTGCTTGAAGTTTTGCTAAGAGGCCCTGGTGCCACACCCGGTTGAAAGTGTCAGCAATGTCCATTGCTACCACACAGCTGACTTTGGATTCATCCAGTGACTGGTGCCACTTAGTGGAGAGGTTTAACAACAGATCAGCAGCAGAGTAACATTTCCTGAAGCCATATTGACGATCACAAAGTAGTGAGTGGTAGTCAAAGAACTCTGTCATTTGTCTTGAGATTATTGTCTCAAGGATCTTACCAGTGATTGACAGGAGTGACACTGGTCTGTAGTTGCTGATTTCTGCTCTGCTCTTCTTTTTGTGAACAGGGACTACATTGCCTCTTTCCATAGAGAGGGGCATTTGCACTGTACTAGGCAGTGTTGAAAGATGTGAGTTAGAGGTGCTGCTAGCTGGTCTGCACATCTCGGCAATTCTCTCTCTCTCTCTCTCTCTCTCTCTCTCTCTCTCTCTCTCTCTCTCTCTCTCTCTCTCTCTCTCTCTCTCTCTCTCTCTCATCCTCTCTCTCTCCTCTCTCTCTCTATCTTCTCTCACTCTTCTCTCTATCTCTCTCTATCTCTCTCTATCTCTCTCTATCTCTCTCTATCTCTCTCTATCTCTCTCTATCTCCTCTCTATCTCTCTCTCTCTACTCTCTCTCTCTCTCTCTCTCTCTCTCTTCTCTCTCTCTCTCCTATATATATATATATATATACAGTGGACCCCCGGTTAACGATTTTAATCCGTGCAAGAGGGCTCATCGTTATGCGAAATAATCGTTATGCGAATTAATTTTCCCCATAAGAAATAATGGAAATAAAATTAATCCGTGCAAGACGCCCAAAAGTATGAAAAAAAATTTTTTTTACCACATGAAATGTTAATTTTAATACACACAAACTGAAAAAGGCATGCACAATTACATGACACTTACTTTTATTGAAGATCTGGTGATGATTGATGGGATGGGAGGAGGGGAGAGCATTATCTTCTTACTGTTTAGAAGGGGAATCCCCTTCCATTAGGACTTGAGGTAGCAAGTCCTTTTCTGGGGTTACTTCCCTTCTTCTTTTAATGCCACTAGGACACAGCTTCAGAGTCACTGGACCTCTGTCGCACAACAAATCTGTCCATAGAGCTCTGTACCTCCCGTTTCTTCAAGACTTTCCTAAAATGGGCCATAACATTGTCATTGAAATAGTCACAAGCACGGCTTGCAACAGCTGTGTCAGGGTGATTTTCATCTATAAAGGTTTGCAGTTCAAACCACTCTGCACACATTTCCTTAATCTTTGAAGTAGGCACAATGGATTCCACAACTGGCATAGGCTTCTCAGGGTTAGCCCCAAACCCTTCAAAATCTTTCTTAATTTCCATACTAATTCTCACCCTTTTTACCACAGGGTTGGCACTAGAAGCTTTCTTGGGGCCCATGGTCACTTATTTTCCAGAAACACCACCGAAAACACTGTAATAATACGAAATATTCCGAGTGTATGCTTGGATGTTACCGCGGAGGCTGGCTGGTAAACAATGGGACGGCCGGCACATGTGAGGGCACATTGGACGCGTCTCGGACGAAAATCGGTATGCGGGTTTTTAATCGGTATGCGGGGCAAAAATTTTGCGATAAAAGTAATCGTTATGCGGAAAAATCGCTATGCGATGCCATCGTTATGCGGGGGTCCACTGTATATATATATATATATATGTATATATCCTCCATGGGGAAGTGGAACAGAATTCTTCCTCCGTAAGCCATGCGTGTTGTAAGAGGCGACTAAAATGCCGGGAGCAAGGGGCTAGTAACCCCTTCTCCTGTATATATTACTAAATTTAAAAAGAGAAACTTTAGTTTTTTCTTTTGGGCCACCCCGCCTCGGTGGGATACGGCTGGTATGTTGAAAGAAAGAAAGAATTATATATATATATATATATATATATATATATATATATATATATATATATAATATATATATATATATATATATATATATATATACACACACACACACAGTGGACCCTTGACCAACGATGGCATCGTCTAATGTTAAATCCGACTAGCGATACATTTTAACTCAAAAATTTTGCCTCAACTAGCGCATAAAAAACTCGACCAACACGATTCATTCCGTCTGAGACGCGTCCACTTGTGGCCAGTGTTTACAAGCCAGCCAGCCAGCCAGCCAGCCAGCCAGCCACCGCTGTCCCATCCAAACATACAATCGGAATATTTCATATTATCACAGCATTTTTAGTGATTGCACCTGCAAAATAAGTCACCATGGGCCCCAAGAAAGCTTCTAGTGCCAGCCATACAACAAAAAGGGTGAGAATTACTATGGATATGAAGAAAGAGATCATTGCTAAGTATGAAAGTGGAGTGTGTGTCTCCGAGCTGGCCAGGTTGTACACAAAACCCCAATCAACCATCGCTACTATTGTGGCCAAGAAAATGGCAATCAAGGAAGCTGTTCTTGCCAAAGGTGTAACTATGTTTTCGAAACTGAGATCGCAAGTGATAGAAGATGTTGAGAGACTGTTATTGGTGTGGATAAACAAAAAATAGATGGCAGGAGATAGCATCTCTCAAGCGATCATTTGTGAAAAGGCTAGGAAGTTGCATGAGGATTTAATTAGAAAAATGCCTGCAACTAGTGGTGATGTGAGTGAATTTAAGGCCAGCAAAGGTTGGTTTGAGAGATTTAAGAATCGTAGTGGCATACATAGTGTGATAAGGCATGGTGAGGCTGCCAGTTTGGACCAAAAAGCAGCTGAAAAATATGTGCAGGAATTCAAGGAGTACATAGACAGTGAAGAATTGAAACCTGAACAAGTGATTAATTGTGACACTAACAATGTTGTGAAACACTTTAGGAATGTCATAAAGGAACGGGAGGTAGAGGCCTCTATGGACAGATATGTTGTGCGACAGAGGTCCAGTGACTCTCAAGCTGGTCCTAGTGGCATTAAAAGAAGGGAAGTAACCCTGGAAAAGGACTTGACACCTCAAGTCCTAAGGGAAGGGGATTCCCCTTCTAAACACTAACACCATCCACAGTCTCCCCTTCTCCCATCCCATCAATCATCACCAGATCTTCAATAAAGGTAAGTGTCATGTAATTGTACATGTCTTCTTTAGTTTGTGTGTATTAAAATTAATATTTAATGTGGTAAAAAATTTTTTTTCAGTACTTTTGGATGTCTTGCACGGATTAATTTGATTTCCATTATTTCTTATCGGGAAAATTAACTCGACTAACGATAATTTCGATTAACGATGAGCTCTCAGGAACGGATTAATATCGTTGGTCGAGGGTCCACTGTATATATATATATATATATATATATATATATATATATATATATATATATATATATATATATATATATATATATATATATATATATATAATATAAATATATGTATATATATATATATGTATACAGTGGACCCTCGCCTAACACTATTAATCCGTTCCTGAGAGCTCAACGTTAGGCGAAATTATCGTTAGGTGAATTAATTTTCCCCATAAGAAATATTGGAAATCAAATTTATCCGTTCCTGACACCCCAAAGTATGAACAAAAAAAAATTTTTACCACATGAAATATTAATTTTAATACACAAACTGAAGAAGACATGTACAATTACATGACACTTACCTTTATTGAAGATCTGGTGATGATTGATGGGATGGGAGGAGGGGAGACTGTGGATGGTGTTAGTGTTTAGAAGGGGAATCCCCTTCCATTAGGACTTGAGGTGGCAAGTCCTTTTCCTGGGTTACTTCCCTTCTTCTTTTAATGCCACTAGGACCAGCTTCAGAGTCACTGAACCTCTGTCGCACAACATATCTGTCCATAGAGGCCTGTACCTCCCGTTCCTTTACAACATTCCTAAAGTGTTTCACAACATTCTCAGTGTAATAGTCACCAGCACGGCTTGCAATAGCTGTGTGAGGGTGATTTTCATCAAAAAAGGTGTGCACTTTAAGCCACATTGCACACATTTCCTTAATCTTTGAAGTAGGCAACTTCCTCAATTTCTCTATCCCCTCTATCCTCTTGCTGTTGAAGATGATCTAACAGCTCATCAGTGGTTAGTTCTTCATTGTCCTCCTCCACCAACTCTTCCACATCCTCCCCACTAACCTCCAACCCCAAGGACTTCCCCAATGCCACAATGGATTCCTCAACTGGCATAGGATTCCCAGGGTTAGCCTCAAACACTTCAAAATCCCTTTTGTCTACACATTCTGGCCACAGTTTCTTCCAAGCAGAGTTCAAGGTCCTCTTAATTACTTCCTCCCAAGCCTTACCTATAATGTTTACACAATTGAGGATGCTAAAGTGATCTCTCCAAAACTCTCTTAGAATCAATTGAGTTTCTGAGGTCATTACAAAGCACCTTTCAAACATAGCTTTTGTGTACAGTTTCTTGAAGTTGGAAATGACCTGCTGGTCCATGGGCTGCAGGAGAGGAGTGGTATTAGGAGGCAAAAACTTCACCTTAATGAAGCTCATTTCTGCAGAAAGTCGCTCTGCCATGTCTGAAGGATGACCAGGAGCATTGTCTAATACCAGGAGGCACTTAAGGTCTAATTTCTTTTCAATTAGGTAATTTTTCACAGTGGGGCAAATGCATGGTGTAACCAGTCATAGAAAAAGTCCCTAGTTACCCATGCCATACTGTTTGCCCTCCACAGCACACACAAATTAGCCTTGAGGACATTGTTTTTCCTGAACACTCTGGGAGTTTGAGTGATACACCAATAAAGGCTTCACTTTGCAATCACCACTAGCACTGGCACACATCAACAGAGTAAGCCTGTCTTTCATAGGCTTATGTCCTGGGAGTGCCTATTCCTCGTGAGTAATGTAGGTCCTGTTTGGCATTTTCTTCCAAAACAGGCCTGTTTCGTCACAATTAAACACTTGTTCAGGTTTCAGTCCTTCACTGTCTATGTACTCCTTGAATTCCTGCACATATTTTTAGCCCTTGTGGCTTAGCGCTTCTTTTTGATTATAATAATAATAATAATGCACATATTTTTCAGCTGCTTTGTGGCCCGAACTGGCAGCCTCACCATGCCTTATCACACTATGTATGCCACTACGCTTCTTAAATCTCTCAAACCAACCTTTGCTGGCCTTAAATTCACTCACATCATCACTAGTTGCAGGCATTTTTCTAATTAAATTGTCATGCAACTTCCTAGCCTTTTCACATATGATCGCTTGAGAGATGATGTCTCCTGCTATCTGTTTTTCGTTTATCCACACCAATAACAGTCTCTCAACATCTTCTATCGCTTGCGATCTCTGTTTCGAAAACAAATTTGCACCTTTGGCAAGAACAGCTTCCTTGATTGCCGTTTTCTTGGCCACAATAGTAGCGATGGTTGATTGGAGTTTTGTGTACAACCTGGCCAGCTCGGAGACACGCACTCCACGTTCATACTTAGCAATGATCTCTTTCTTCATATCTATAGTAATTCTCACTCTTTTTGCTGTAGGGTTGGCACTAGAAGCTTTCTTGGGGCCCATGGTGACTTACTTTGCAGGTGCAATCACTAAAAATGCTGTGATAATGTGAAATGTTCCGATTGTATGCTTGGAAGTGACCGCGGTGGCTGGCTTGTAAACACTGGCACCCACGGAACAAATGAGGCGGGCTCAGGCCGCACGTGGACGCGTCTCGAACGAATCGCGTTGAGCGAATTTTTTAGAGCTAGCCGAGGCAAAATTTTTTCGTTAAAATGTATCATTAGGTGGATTTAATGTTATGCGATGCGTTTGTTAGGTGAGGGTCCACTGTATATATGTAATATATATATATACAGTTGACCAGCGATGGCATCGATTAACGATAAATCTGACTAGCGATACATTTTAACGCAAAAATTTTGCCTCAACTAGCGCTTAAAAACCCGACCAGCGCTATTCGTTCTGTACCATACGCGTCCACTTTGGCCTGAGCGTGCCTCACTTGTCCCTTGGATGCCAGTGTTTACAAGCCAGCCAGCCACCGCAGTCACTTCCAAACATACAACAACTGGAACATTTCATATTATCACAGCCTTTGTAGTGATTGCACCTGCAAAATAAGTCACCATGGGCCCCAAGAAAGCTTCTGGTGCCAACCCTACAGCAAAAAGGGTGAGAATTACTATGGAGATAAAGAAAGAGATCATTGCTAAGTATGAAAGTGGAGTGCGTGTCTCTGAGCTGGTCAGGTTGTATAATAAACCCCAATCAACCATCGCTACTATTGTGGGCAAGAAAATGGCAATCAAGGAGCTGTTCTTGCCAAATGTGCAACTATGTTTTCAAAACTGAGATCGCAAGTGATAGAAGATGTTGAGAGACTGTTATTGGTGTGGATAAACGAGAAACAGATAGCAGGAGACAGCATCTCTCAAGCGATCATATGTGAAAAGGCTAGGAAGTTGCTTGACGATTTAATTACAAAAATGCCAGCAACTAGTGATGTGAGTGAATTTAAGGCCAGCAAAGGTTGGTTTGAGAGATTTAAGAAGCGTAGTGGCATTCATAGTGTGATAAGGCATGGTGAGGCTGCCAGTTCGGACCACAAATCGGCTGAAAAATATGTGCAGGACTTCAAGGAGTACATAGACAGTGAAGGACTGAAACCTGAACAAGTGTTTAATTGTGACGAAACAGGCCTGTTTTGGAAGAAAATGCCAAGCAGGACGTATATTACTCAGGAGGAAGAGGCACTCCCAGGACATAAGCCTATGAAAGACAGGCTTACTCTGTTGATATGTGCCAATGCTAGTGGTGATTGCAAAGTGAAGCCTTTATTGGTGTATCACTCTGAAACTCCCAGAGTGTTCAGGAAAAACAATGTCCTCAAGGCTAATTTGTGTGTGCTGTGGAGGGCAAACAGTAAGGCATGGGTCACTAGGGACTTTTTCTATGACTGGTTACACCATGCATTTGCCCTCAATGTGAAAAATTACCTAATTGAAAAGAAATTAGACCTTAAGTGCCTCCTGGTATTAGACATTGCTCCTGGTCATCCTTCAGACTTGGCAGAGCGACTTTCTAGGGACATGAGCTTCATTAAGGTGAAGTTTTTGCCTCCTAATACCACTCCTCTCCTGCAGCCCATGGACCTGCAGGTTATTTCCAACTTCAAGAAACTGTACACAAAAGCTATGTTTGAAAGGTGCTTTGTAGTGACCTCAGAAACTCAACTGACTCTAAGAGAGTTTTGGAAAGATCATTTTACCATCCTCAATTGTGTAAACATTATAGGTAAGGCTTGGGAGGGAGTGACTAAGAAGACCTTGAACTCTGCTTGGAAGAAACTGTGGCCAGAATGTGCAGACAAAAGGGATTTTGAAGGGTTTGAGGCTAACCCTGAGAGGATTATGCCAGTTGAGGAATCTATTGTGGCATTGGGAAAGTCTTTAGGGTTGGAGGTTAGTGGGGATGATGTGGAAGAGTTGGTGGAGGAGGACAATGAAGAACTAACCACTGATGAGCTGATAGATCAACTTCAACAGCAAGAGGCCAGACCTGAGGAAACTGGTTCAGAGGAGGGGAGAGAGAAATTGAAGAAGTTGCCTACTACAAAGATTAAGGAAATCTGTGCAAAGTGGCTTGAAGTGCAAACCTTCATGGATGAAAATCACCCTCACAGAGCTATTGCAAGCCGTGTTGGCAACCTGTACACTGACAATGTTGTGAAACACTTTAGGGAAGTCATAAAGGAACGAGAGGTACAGGCCACTATGGACAGATATGTTGTGCGAAAGAAGTCCAGTGACTCTGATGCTGGTCCTAGTGGCATTAAAAGAAGAAGGGAAGTAACCCCAGAAAAGGGACTCGAACCTCAAGTCTTAATGGAAGGGATTCCCCTTCTAAACACTAACACACACTCTCCCCTCCTCCCATCCCATCAATCATCACCAGATCTTCAATAAAGGTAAGTGTCATGTAATTGTGCATGCCTTTTTCAGTTTGTGTGTATTAAAATTAACATTTCATGTGGTAAAAATTTTTTTTTTTCATACTTTGGGTGTCTTGCACGGATTAATTTGATTTCCATTATTTCTTATGGGGAAAAATTCATTCGCATACCGAACATTTCGCATAACAACCAGCCCTCTTGCACGGATTAAGGTCGCTATGCGGGGGTCCACTGTATATATATATATATATATATATATATTATATTATATATATATATATATATATATATATATATATATATATATATATATATATATATATATATATATATATTTATTATATATATAATATAACCCATTTTTTTGCATCTGATTCTTATTTTAATCCTCATAATGCTTGAATTTATATTTCCTCTTTTCCTGCTATAACTAATTCTTCATCATTACTGCTGCTCTTTCCTTAGCTTTTACTCTGTCACATACACATGACCTAATCCCATTTACTTCTCCCCACTGAAATTCCTCTTCTTCCTTCAGTTTTGTTTGCTTAGAGCCAGAACATCCATCTTCTTTTCATTCCTTAGGCTTTCTCAGTTTAATATTCTCACTCCAAAATGGTTTCTTATTCTCAACATAATTTCGTGATTAAACCTCACCTAATTTCACCTCTCTCTTAACATCTCTCTTATTCTCCATATATCCCACCCTCCTTACATCACTTTTGCATTGTAAAATCCTCTCATATGCTAACTTTTTTTTTCTTGCCACTGTCTTCACCTTGTCATTCTACCAGTTGCTCCTCTTCCCTTCCGCACCCACCCTCCTTTATCCACACACTTCTGCACATTCTAACACTGCATTTTTAAATATATCCCATACCTTTTCAACCTTCTCATTAACCCATCTCCTCTAATTTATAAACTTTCACTTGTACTCATTGATGACATTCTCCTTATATCCCATTTACCTTTTACTCACTGTAGTTGCATCTCAGCAGTTATCCAGAATCTCTGTTGCCCATCTGAAAACATGCACATTCAGAAGTCTACCCATCAATCTTTTATCTACAAATACATTGTTTAACAAACTGCTGTTATTTTGCTCCATATTGTACCTTGTGAACTTATCCTTTTCTTCTTAAAACATGTGTTACCTATCTCTTAACCTCTCTCTCTACAAAGTTCAGTTAAAGGCTCCCCACATTATCATTTACCTCTGACTCCCACTTTACAATGTAGGTCCCCTACAACAATTTTCTTTTTCACTTGGTTCAAAACTCTAAACACTCATTTAGCATCTCTCAAACTGAATCTCCCTCTCAATCTCAATCTCTCTCTCCCCTCTCTCTCTCTCTCTCTCTCTCTCTCTCTCTCTCTCTCTCTCTCTCTCTCTCTTCCCTTTTCTCTTCTCAATCTCATCTCAATCTCAATCTCAATCTCTCTCAATCTCAATCTCTCTCAATCTCAATCTCAATCTCAATCTCAATCTCAATCTCAATCTCAAACTCAATCTCAATCTCAATCTCAATCTCAATCTCAATCCATCTCTCTCTCTCCTCTCTCTTCTCTCTCTCTCTCTTTCTCTCTCTCTCTCTCCTCTCTCTCTTCTCTTTCTCTCTCTCTCTCTCTCTCTTCTCTCTCTCTCTCTCTCTCTCTCTTCTCTCTCTCTCTCTCTCCTCTCTCTCTCTCTCTCTCTCTCTCTCTCTCTCTCTTCTCTCTCTCTCTCTTCTCTCTCTCCTCTCTTCTCCTCTCTTCTCTCTCTCTCTCTCTCTCTCTCCCCTCTCTCTCTCTTTTTTTTTTTTTTTTTTTACACAGGGTTTGACAAGGTTAAGGATCCCTAGCTTTATTGACAGCTATTTACAGGTTAAGGATTCCTAACTTTATTGGGAAGCTAAGGGGCTGTTAACCCACATCAGCTCATTTGAAAGCATTTTTTTTTGTTATGAGACTACAAGTAGGGAACGGGATGAAGTTGGAGCCATCTGTGGGCCAGCATTTTCATTTGATAAAACTGACGTTATCTCGTTTGACATCATTATGCTGTACGAATGTGTTCCATACTCGAGTAAATCCGGGTATGTATGATCTCAGATGGAGTGATTTTTCTGGAGAAGGGTACAGCCAGAGTGAAGTTGCTGCTTTCTGCCCGTCTTGTGGCATAAAAGCTTGTTTCACGCTGTCCTCGAAGTGGATCCAAGTGTGGTATTTGACAATATTCGCCTTGTACATAACAGTAAGGCCACCCACATCCCTCCTATGTTGAAGGCTCTGCTGAAATGACAGATCTATCCAGGATGGGTCCAGGCGAGAGATGAGACGTCTTGCTCTGTTCTCTACTCTGTCAAGCAGTCGCAGATGAGAGGAGGGGCAGGCAAACCAAGAAAGTGGAGCATACTAAAGGGTGTGAGCGTACTTGTGCCTCGTACAGGATCTTGCAACCCCTACTGTCAAGCAGATGGGAGATACGGCGAAGTGCTGTAAGCTTCCTGGCTGCCTTGTTTGCAAGATTTACAACGTGGTTTTTCATGGTTTGTTTGGAGTCAAATTTCACCCCAAGGATATCAACTCTTCTCCAGGTGCCAAACACCCTCCCATTTTCTCCTTATACTGCACCGCATTACCATCATGGTTCTAGAGACGATCATCATTTTGCGTTTTCTCAGGTGAAAATGTTACTTGCCATCTATTTCCCCAAGCTGTTTATAGCTCTAAAGCTGGTGATTAAATGTAGCTTAGAGCAGCTGGCATTTCTTCTCTTGGATAAGTGAATGTCAGTGTACAGTCATCTGCATATGCATGTGATTCTGGGATGGATAAAGAAGGTTGTTGAAGTAGACTTTTCCAATAACAATGGACCCAGCACGCTTCCTTGGGGAAAACACTTGCCCCAATAGGATGTCTTGCTGATTCCATTCCATTGAGAACTACACTTAGAGATCTACCAATGAAGGTAATCCTGAGGAGACATAGCGTAGAGCCTGCAATTCCCAGTGCTTGAAGTTTTGCTAAGAGGCCCTGGTGCCACACCGGTCGAAAGCGCCAGCAATGTCCGTGCTACCACACAGTGACTTTGGATTCATCCCAGTGACTGGTGCCACTTAGGGAGAGGTTTAACAACAGATCAGCAGCAGAGTAACCTTTCCTGACCCATATTGACGATCACAAAGTAGTGAGTGGTAGTCAAAAAAATCTGTCATTTGTCTTGAGTTTAAATTGTCTCAAGGATCTTACCAGTGATTGACAGGAGTGACACTGGTCTGTAGTTGCTGATTTCTGCTCTGCTCTTCTTTTTGTGAACAGGGACTACATTTGCCTCTTTCCATGGAGAGGGCCATTTGCACGGGTACTAGGCAGTGCTGAAAGATGCGAGTTAGAGGTGCTCCCTAGCTCGTCTGCACATCTTCTCAACAATCTTGGGCTCAACTTGTCTGGGCCCACAGCCTTTTCCTGGTCAAGTGATTTAAGAAGGAAAAATGCACCTCTCCTGCCTTATTGTCACCACTGACATTTTTTGAACAGTTCTTGCAGCTAGCCAAGGAGGGCCCCCTTGCTGATCAGGAAACTTGCATTTGGTAGCAAAGTGTTCAGCAAAGAGGTCCGCCTTCTCTTGACTACTAGTAGAGGTGGTCCCATCCTGTCGATTTAGAGGTGGAATAAGTTCTTTCAGGCAGATAACCTTGTCTGCCCCTTGACCAGGGACCACCGGGTTTTGGCCTACCCTACCTGATGCTAACTTTCTTTTAGTGGTCCCCCTCCCATTTAGCAATGGCCCACTTTGAACATCACCCATATGCCTACAGGCTTGCATGTGCAAGTTCCTGTTTTAGGTGGTAGGATGTCTCTTATACCTTCGCATGCTTTGTACTTAGCAGTAGCAGCCTCTCTACAACGAAAGCCAAACCAAGGCTGATCTGTAGGCTTTGTCACATTTTGCCGGTGAGGAATGTGTCTTGTTGCGTTTAAAGGATGTTCCAGTGAAGGCTTTCACTTGGTTGTCAACATCCCCCGGAGAAGAGCATTCCAGTGGGTGGTGGCGAGCTCAGAGCAAAGGGCTGGCCAATTACCTTTTTCCCATAGCCAGGTTGTTCGTGTGGACTCCTCACCTCGTTCTGTTGGGATCTTAAGTGGGGGTAAAAACAGCCTTGTGGTCAACGACCCAACGTAGCCGAGGGTTGACAAGTGGGACTATGCCTTCTGCCAGATCACTCACTACTGGGTCAAGGAGGAGCCAGAGATATGAGTAGGGAAATCAACAAAGTTTCTCATGTCAAACACTGCAAGAAGGTCATCAAAGTCCCTCTGTATAAGGTGCTGGTTGAGGTCACCAACAATTATAATATGTTGACAGTTGTGTTGTAGCAGAAGGGAGTCAATATTTTCCATTAGGAAGTTGATAGGGTCTGCATGTTGCCACTGAGGTCTGTACATTGCACATGCTAGTACAGAGGTACTAGTGTTTATACAGAGCTTGAAGAACATCATTTCAAGATGTGTAGGGGTGGCAACATCTATCAATCTCTCTCTCTCAATCTCTCTCTCTCAATCTCTCTCTCTCAATCTTCTCTCTCTCAATCTCTCTCTCTCATTTTCTCTCTCTCAAACTCTCTCTCCAATCTCTCTCTTCAATTTTCTCTCTCTCTTCTCTCTCTCTTTTCTCTCTCTCTCTCTCTCTCTCTCTCTTTTTCTCTCTCTCTCCTCTCTCTCTCTCTCTCTCAATCTCTCTCTCTCTCTCAATCTCTCTCTCTCTCTCAATCTCTCTCTCTCTTCAATCTCTCTCTCTCTCTCAATCTCTCTCTCTCTCCAATCTCTCTCTCTCTCAATCTCTCTCTCTCTCACTCTCTCTCTCTCTCACTCTCTCTCTCTCTCTCTCTCTCTCTCTCTCTCTCTCTCTCTCTCTCTCTCTCTCTCTCATCTCCCCTCTCTCTCTCTTCTCTTCTCTCTCTCTCCCTTCTCTCTCTCTTCATCTCTCTCTCTCTCTCTCTCTCTCTCTCTCTCTTCTCTCTCTCTCTCTCTCTCTCTCTACACACACACAGTTCACTCCTTTCACAGGCGCATCAACATATAGTATAACACACTACATATTTGTATGCTGCCCATATTTTAGTCCTTATAATCCTTGAATTTATATATTTATATATCTTTGGCTTTCATAACTGATTATTCAACATTACTGTTACTCCTTCCTTAGCTCTAGTTCTATCATATGTACCTGACCTAATCCTATTTATTTCTCCCCACTGAAATTCTCCTACCCCATTAAGCTTTGTTTTGCGTAGAGCCAGGAAATCCAGCTTCTTTTCGTTCATTCCATTTCATATCTGTACTACATCCATGCTCATTCAAACATCCAAACTTTAAAATGCTCCTTTTGAATTTAGTAATATACTGTAGACTACGTTATTAGCCTCATGCTCCCAGTATTTTAGTTGCCTTGTACACATGGCTTACACACGATGGACTCTCTTGCATTTACCACTAAGATGACAGGAACAATATAAAAACATGAACTATTTGGAAAACAGAAGAAAAGTCTAATGGGTATGTATACACATACATGAGCATGAATATGTAGTTTTAACTAATTGTCATCTTGCATATTTATGAGACCCCAAAAACAAAATGAACAATCTGTCATTGTTTAAAACAATTGCAGGATTCCACTTCACATTCTTTTAGCAGAACAGTAGTACGTCTAATTCTACTTTTGCATATTTTAGGTTTGAATCCTAACTAATATTTAGACTATAAAATAATCCCTTGAGTGCTTCATGGTGGAAGGTTTTTCCTAGATGTATCATGTTATCTCTGTAAATTAGTTTCCTGTTTAGTCTGTTATAAAGATTGTTATTAGTAATAATGGTTTCATGTACATATTCACAGGAATACACCATACAAGCCTTTGAATTACAAAAGCACAAGATGTTTCACTTTATAATATCCTTCAAATTTAGAGTTGAATTTGGAGAAGTAGATACTTGTTATAAAATTAAAGATATCTACATATGTACTTCACACTCTCCAAGGCACTTAGTAAATGTCTGTGTCTTCTAAATACACAACATTCTTCATTTATTGTGCACTTCATATAGCACTCATTGAAACATTAGTATTATTATTAAATAAGGTTTATATGTGAGTATTAGAGCGTAGAGAACAATGACAATATTAAGGGAACAACAGAGAGAAAAGTGGTGATAAAAATATTGAATTTCGTGAATTATAAGGTAAAGAATAAAAGTGGGATGTTAGAAATGGGTTTAGAAAGTGCTTTTGCACTTGGATTGAGACAATTGTATAGGAGAGAATGTAAGTGTATATACACTTACCATTATGTGGTTGCAGGTGTCAATCCTCTTCAAGGGGGGCTCCTTGGCACAGTGAAGAGGTTCTTGGTCTGAGGAATTAGACCTTCTAGTCATCTTCCTCAGACCAGACCTAATTTCCCCCAATTCCCCCTTCCCTATCCCATCCTCCCCATCATCCCCTTTTCCCTTTCCTCCCCCTCCCTTTCCTCCCCCCCTCCCTTTTCCCCATCCCATTTGTAGCCTCTGGGGTCCTCCCCCCTGGCACTATGGTTTCTAGGTAGGGGGTAGTGTGCTCGGGAGTGGTGTAGTTTGCCATGGCATCTGGATCATCTGGAGGTGCCCTGGTCCCTTCTCAGATTTCGAGGAGGTGGGGTGGGGTGGGTTTTTCTGCAGGTTCTACTGCCTCAGTTTGCTGGTAAGCCTTCCTGTCTCCTCACAGAATACCTCCCTAAATCTCATGCTGAGCTCTTCACATTCTTTCTAGTCATTCCTTGTGAACTCCCCAACTTTTTTTTTCCCTTGACTGTTGTTTTCTTTCTGATCTTACTATATAACAACTTTTGGTCAGATTTGGCTTTTGATGCTATGTCAGTCTCAAATTTCCACTGGGCCTCCCTCATCCATGCATGTTCGTTTCTGGCTCGTCAACTCCTCATCTTGTTTTCCTGAGTTCTTTGCCTTCTATACTTCTTCCATCCTGTAGCACACTTGGCTTTAGCATCTCTTCACCTCTGGGCAAACAACGGGCTCACACTGGTCTTCTCATTGCTCCTGGGTACGAACCTCTCCTCTGCCTCCCTGCACTTTGTGACCACATGTTCCATTATTTCACTTATTGTATTTCCCTCCAGTTCTCTTTCCCACTGCACCTCATACAGGAATTTCCTCAAGCCTTTTGATGTTTGTCTTCTCCCCTTCTTTCTGTACTGTTTCAAAACTCAGGACCATGTGATCACTAACACCAAGGGGCCTTTTGTATGCAATATTCCCTATGTTGGAACTACTTAAGTTGAATACAAGGTCCAGCCTCGCTGGTTCATCCTCTCTGGTAGTGTCTTTAACATGTTGGTGCATAAAGTTTTCCAGTGCAACCTCTAGCATCTTGGTTCTCCACGTTTATGGTTCCCCATGTGGCTCCAGGTTCTCCCCCCCTCAAGGAAGGTTCCTTGATGTTGGTGAGGGGCTCTTGATTTAGGGAATTGGATTTGTGCTCCAGTTCCCCGAATTAAGCCTGAATGCCTTCCACATCCCCCCCCCCCAGGCGCTGTATAATCCTCTGGGTTTAGCGCTTCCCCCTTGATTATAATAATAATAATCCAGGTTCTCCCAATCAATCTCCTTGTGGTTGAAGTCCCCCTTGATGAGCAATTTTGTCCTGCCTATGTGGGCTATTATTCTCCTGCTCTCATCATACTCTTGTCATGGTCTCTTGCTGTTCAGTAGCAAGTTGTACTTACTGCTGGTCTGAAGTGAATGAATGAGTGAATGCGTGTTAGAGTTAAGAGTTAGATGAATGTTTGAATGTTTGGGAGTTATGAATCCACTGGAAGAATAATTGTTATAGAAAACCTTAATACTGAATTTTGAGACTGTTGATGAGGGCATAACAAGTCTGAAGCATCAGAGACAAATGAAAATTAGGGGTCTCCAATAGGTAAAACTTATTTTAAGAAAATGTTGATAATTTATTTTATGCAACTTATGATGACTTCCATGACATTAGTTTGCTAAAAAATATATTGGTGGAAAAAAAAGTTGATTAGCAGACTTATGAATATGCATGCGTTTAAAGAAATGAGTAATATAGCAGATGATTTAGTGTGAGCTAAATTAAGAGTAAGAGGAAAGTAGAGTATGAGGAGGATGGTGACTGTGGATGAGAGAGAAAGGAAAATGATTGAACTGAAGATGGGTACAGTTAGTAGGCAATCTATCATGGTAAACAGTCAGAATTCTAATTGTTTATAAACTGTCTATATTTCAGTACGCCAGATTTTCATCGATAAAATTCTGATTTATGATTTTAGGTATATCTTTACATTTTGTAATAATTACCAGATTAATGTATCAATGAAACACTTTTTTTTTATTTGGTTGTTTAATAAACATAGCAATAACTGACTTTTGTGAAAACTGAAGTAAATAAAGATTTTATAAGCATGATATATTTTTCATCCTATCTGCTGAAACTTGATGTGGAAAATTGCATTTATCTGAATGTAACTCATTATGTACATAACAGTAAATGATAACAAAGATAATTATTATTTATCAAAGTTACATAGACAAGTAGGAATTTGGGACACCTAGGTCGCAAAAATGTTCCCCTTCGATACCTACAACTGTCATATCCACAAATTGCTCTAGACCTATTAATTACAAATGAAATATGTATCACTAGGAATTCTGGTAAATATATAAATTTGTGGACTGTATATTAAAATTAATAAATGATTATATATATATACACATTTACATAACAGAAGGAGAATATATCTTAATATCACTCACGAATTTGACGGGAGATTAAGGTGTATCATACTCAGAAAACCTCACTGTCTATGAAAATAACACTGGCCAAAGTTACAACATAAGACTTATCTGAGGTTCCTGGAGCTGTCTTATCCAGTTGCCTGATATCTCAAGTTATGCAGCAATGCACATCCAAAAATTTCAGCTCCTATTTGAGAGTTGTCAGCCCAATTTTAACTCTAGAGCACGAAAATTCTTCCCATTCTTCACTAACGTTTGTGTCCAATTCAAACAACAATGGCGAGTCTCGTCTGCACAGGTGCAGCTTCCCATTTTTTTATAACATAATTTTTATTAAATCATTCCATCATGCAGGAGGAGCC
>NW_026487923.1:0-24303 GCF_026875155.1 Cherax quadricarinatus | reverse complement strand
TTTGGTTAGAATACACTTAATAAAATTAACCAACTTGACTTGTACAAGAAAGTTCATTGAACATTGGCAAAAATCAAACATTTCCGCTACTTTGAGCTCAATTTCAAGGTACTTTTCGTCATGAAACCAATCAAAATCATATCTGTTTCTGTAACATATCTTTCATTCTATCAAATGAGACCAAAAAAAACAAGAATACAACCACAAAAACCATACGAAAATGTACCGCAAAGAGGCGGCTAATGGCTGAGAAGTGAACTCCCTTATATATCGTCCGATTTTTTAACTTTTGGTGTACTTTAAGAAGCATCTTTCCATCATACATTGCCCAAGTTTCAATAAGATAGCCCAACAAACAGCTGAGAAAAAAAAAAATTACCAGAAATCATATTTGGCAAGCCCAAGCCAGGTATTGGAAATGTCACTTTGACTTTTTTTGGTTTATCCTAGGTTCTCTATACTACATACACTATGTATGATCATCTATGTAACTGGATTTGTGTATTCCTGAATAAACTAATAAACTAACTACTATTCTGTCGACTGAGTGCAAGAAACCATCCATTCACCTATTTCAGCTACCCAATAAAGAGGTCAGAAATTGGCAATTTGGCCAATTTCACACAAATTTCAACAGATGCCAATTTCATAATAGGGTCCAGAATAAACAATGCAGACATTACTGTGCTGAAATAACATTTTCTCTGTCCATTAGTCACAGCTCCAGGCCCCTCTTATATTACTCTTGCTTACCATTTGGATTTTTTATTCACCCAAAAAACAGAAGATGTACTGTTATGCAGACTACTGCATTATTGTACAAGAATGGTATGCAATACTGACAAGATGAAATTAAGATGCATGTTAGTATATAAGCACCAGGCTCCTTGCCTCTGGTCCAGAACCTCCATGACTACGGTGCTCTTCACACCAACTCCAAGGCTGAGGGACTGATTACCCCATCTTCTGTATATAGTTCTACTGTCTCCACACTGTACTGGAATTTGTATTGATAAAGCCACTGGATGGTGAAATGTCTAAAATAAAGATACCCAGATGTTGCACATGTCTTAATTGCATTATTGTAATAATTGTATAAATAATGTCAACCCATTTGTGACTATGCATTGGAATTTTTACTGGGAGGCAGATGTGTGTTAAGATGGTGGGATGGTGATGTCATTTGTTTACTCTTGAACATCGGCAAAAATCTAACATTTCCGCTACTTTGAGCTCAATTTCAAAGTGCTTTTCATCACGAAAGCAATTAAAATCATATCTATTTCTGTAATATATCTTCTATTCTATCAAATGAGACCAAAAAACGAGAATACAACCATAAAAACCATGCAAAAATATACCACTAAGGGGTGGCTAATGGCTGAGAAGTGAACTCCATTATTTATCGTCCAATTTCTTTCATTTTTGCTGTATGTTAAGAAGCATCTTTTCATCATACATTGCTCAAGTTTCAGTAATTAGCCCAACAAACAGTTGAGAGAAAAAAAATTATATCTTTATTTACTACAAGTACATGTACATGGTATACAGGCCTAGCTGACATCAGTGATGTGCTACTGTATAGAAAGCCCCTTGTTATGCTAAGCATTTCAGGCAAATTAGGTCAGTGCCCCAGGATAAGACCCACACCAGTCCACTAACACCCGGGTGCCCATTTACTGATGGGTGAACATAGACAACAGGTGTAAAGAAACATGCCCAGTATTTCTACCCTGGCTGGAAATCAAATATTTACCAAAAATCATATATGGTAAGCCCAGACCAGGTATGTAAAGTAAAAGGACACAAGTGCAACTAATGTCGGTAATTCTACCAACTTTATTACAACCAAACCAGGTACTAGAAATAAGCCACTTTGTCTGACATTTTTGGGTTATCCTAGGTTCTCTACACATACATGCTGCTATGTATGATAATCTGTGTAGAGAAAATAGCTTTTTTGTTTGTTTTATGGTGCAGTATGAGTGTATATCACAGCCATGTGCTATACTGTGTTTTCTCTAATATAAGCCCCCAAGACAGGGATAGGAGAATGGTACAGTATCCCATATCCCTTCATACCTCAATCGAACCACTCGGTATTATGCCAAATATTATTAATTCTGGAGTATTTAACGTGTTTTTGTGTTATTTATATTATTTATTATGTCATATTAGGTCAATTATGATAGGCAAATATGCCGTAGTGTTGATATTAGCGTAATAATAAAGCATATTCCCCTTCATCACGAGACTGAGCTCGTGACAACCGACGGGTTTCAAAGCCACCTTATCTTTTATGGACAGTATACTGTGTTTGTGCTTTACACAACGAGAAGCACTTCTTTTATTCGTTGGCACCATGGCTAGGGCTAAAAGTAAGCAGGTTATAACAATAAATGGAGAAAAAGAAATTGGAATGACTTATGCATCAAGTAGCGCCACCAAACAGTACGAGCAGGTTGGTGTGGCGACCCTGGAAATTTGAAATTATGGTGGCCGAAATTAGTGCCAAATAACTGATAGAATCGGGCAACTGATTGCCAGATTTGTGATGGTGGACCTGTATACAATACCTGCAAATTGATGAATAAAACACATGTGCAAAGATACCCAAGTCTTGCATATGTCTTATTCACATATGTCTACCATTTCAACTCGTGTTACTTGTATTAGGATTGTTTACCATAAACCCATTATGATCATGGGTTCTGAGAGGGTTTTATAATTCGGCAATAGTTCCCAAGTGTACAGAAGTGCACGAGTTATATTAATGCTCAAAGAGAGGTAAATTTCTGTATTCCTTTAATATCAGGAATCTTAAGGGTCTCGTCAAAATATTTGCCTCCTCCCTCTTCCACCTGCAGCCTTCTTTCTCCTGCAACCTTCTTCATCATAGCTTTTGGCAGTTTTTACACTAGTGAAGGAATAAGAAGTAAAGTCGTGAACACCCATGTATCAGAAACCTTTCCTCTTCCTACAGAGATTGGCTGAAGGCACTGAATTTGCAAACTAGCAAGATGTAGAATTAGAAGTGGATGTGATTGAAGTGTATAAATGGAAAGCAGGAATTGGATTCAAATTGGGAAAATTTAGATTTAGAAAAGATATCAGGTTTGGTAATAGAATTATGAATGAGTTGAGCATAATTCCTAGGTAGCATCATTGACACAAGAATTTTGGGTAGCTTTAAATACAGTTTAGACAAGTATATGAGTGGGTGTGGTTGGTGTGCATGGACCACTAGGCCTACTGCACTGTTCTGTTATTCTTATTTTCTTAAATATTTAATATTGTGATTAGAAAAGAATGTCTTCTGTTGCTCAGATTTTTATGTTTGTTACTTAAATTTAAAAAGCACTTTAGCCCCTTAAATATGAAGCAGCCTTGCTACTCTTATTACCTCTGCCTCTTCCCAGTGCTATTTATTTAGACATGGTTAGAATCCACAGTCCACAACATGAGCAAACCAATTTTTGTTCTTTTTATTTGAGAATGTGTTGCTATTAGTCATATTAATGTTTCCTTAGTGCAGTGAGATTTTGATTTTATTCTGATACTGTATTATATTCCTAGCACCAGTAACTGTCTCGGGTATTTTAAGTACAGTATTTTTAATTGCTTACGTGTACTTGTGTGATATATAAAACACACACACACACACACACACACACACACACACACACACACACACACACACACAGAGTAGTCAGTAAGTGGAATAGTTTGGGAAGCGATGTAGTGGAGGCAGGATCCATACATAGCTTTAAGCAGAGGTACGATAAAGCTCACGGCTCAGGGAGAGTGACCTAGTAGCGATCAGTGAAGAGGCGGGGCCAGGAGCTCGGACTCGACCCCCGCAACCTCAACTAGGTGAGTACAACTAGGTGAGTACACACACCACATACACACACACCACATACACACCACACCATACACACACACACACCACATACACACACACCACATACACACACACACCACACACACCACATACACACACACACCACATACACACACACACATACACACACACACACACACACACACACACACACACACACACACACACACACACACACACACACACACACACACACACACACACACACACACACACACACACACACACACACACACACCACACACACACACACACACACACCCACACACACACCCACACACACAGGACAGGCTGCAGACCTGGTCCAGCAATTGGCTCCTGGAGTTCAATCCCACCAAGTGCAAAGTCATGAAGATTGGGGAAGGGCAAAGAAGGCCGCAGACGGAGTACAGTCTAGGGGGTCAGAGACTACAAACCTCACTCAAGGAAAAAGATCTTGGGTGATATAACACCAGGCACATCTCCTGAAGCGCACATCAACCAAATAACTGCTGCAGCATATGGGCGCCTAGCAAACCTCAGAACAGCATTCCGACATCTTAATAAGGAATCATTCAGGACCCTGTACACCGTGTACGTTAGGCCCATATTGGAGTATGCGGCACCAGTTTGGAACCCACACCTAGCCAAGCACCTGAAGAAACTAGAGAAAGTGCAAAGGTTTCCAACAAGACAAGTCCCAGAGCTAAGAGGTATGTCCTACGAGGAGAGGTTAAGGGAAATCAACCTGACGACACTGGAGGACATGAGAGATAGGGGGGACATGATAACGACATACAAAATACTGAGAGGAATTGACAAGGTGGACAAAGACAGGATGTTCCAGAGATTGGACACGTAACAAGGGGACCAGTTGGAAGCTGAAGACACAGATGAATCACAGGGATGTTAGAAGTATATTTCTTCAGCCAAGAAGTAGTCAGTAAGTGGAATAGTTTGGGAAGCGATGTAAGTGGAGGCAGGATCCATACATAGCTTTAAAGCGAGGTATGATAAAGCTCCACGATCAGGGAGAGTGACCTAGTAGCGATCAGTGAAGAAGGCGGGGCCAGGAGCTCGGACTCGACCCCGCAACCTCAACTAGGTGAGTACAACTAGGTGAGTACACACACACACACACAACACACACACACACAACACACACACACACACACACACACACACACACACACACACACAACACACACACACACACACACACACCACACACACACACACACACACACACACACACACACACACACTATTTATTCATTTCATACATATACAGCCTCTCCTAACTTAGCAACATGCTTGTTTACCAACGACCCGGACTTACGATGGGCTCTCTGACCAGTATGCATACCGTAATACAGTGGTCCCTCGATAATAGTCGGGCTCGATAGTCGTCCTTTTGGGAAATCGTCGCGTTATTTTAGTCCAAACATTGGCTCACAAATGATCAGTTGACTCGCTAATCGTCGTTCATCCTGGACGCGTACTCACAGCTCTGAGCCGCCTCGGCCTCCCTTTCCAGCCAGTGTGCCATTGTTTACCAGTGAGCAACAGTCCCCTCCCGTGTTCATATGAAATATTTCATAATCCATTCATTTTAGTGCTTGCAAATGCTAAATAAGCTACCATGGCTCCAGAGAAAGCTCCTAGTGCCAAGCCTTTGGTAAAGGTGAGAAATACGATTGAACTTAAGAAAAACATAATTGAACAATATGAAAGTGGCATACGTGTGGCCGAAATGGCCAGGATGTATAACAAATCCCATACAACCATATCTTCCATCCTGGCCAAGAAAAAGGAAATCAAGGAAGCTGTTGTTGCAAAAGGGTAAATATGCTGACAAAAATGAGATCACCAGCACTCGAAGAGGTTGAGAAGTTATTATTGGTGTGGATAAACTAGAAACAATTAGCAGGAGATAGTCTTATGACGTCGATTATTTGTGAAAAGGCTAGGCAGTTGCATGACGATCTGGTAAAGAAATTGCCTGCAACGAGTACTGATATTTGTGAATTTAAGGCCAGCAAAGGTTGGTTTGAGAGATTTAAGGACCGTAGTGGCATACACAGTGTGATAAGGCATGGTGAGGCTACCAGTTTGGACAAAATTGCAGCTACAAAATTCGTAAGTGAATTCAAGGAGTACATAGAGGCTGAAGGACTGAAACCTGAACAAGTGTTCAATTGTGACAAAACAGGCCTCTTTCGGAAGAAAATGCCAAAGAGGACCTACATTACTCAGGAGGAAAAGGGACTGCCAGGACACAAGCCTATGAAAGACAGGCTGACGCTCATGTTCTGTGCTAATGCTAGTGGGGATTTCAAAGTGAGGCCGTTACTAGTGTACCATTCTGAAAATCCTAGAGTGTTCAAAAAAAAAAAATGTTATGAAGAGTAAATTGTGTGTGTTTTGGAGATCTAATAAAAAGGCATGGGTCACGAGGAAATTTTCGTCGAGTGGTTCAATTAAGTGTTTGGCCCTAGTATGAAGAATTACCTCCTGGAAAAGAAATTGGATCTCAAGTGCCTCCTAGTAATGGACACTGCACCTGCTCATCCTCCAAACTTGGATGACCTAATTCTGCAGGAGTTTGGGTTCATCACAGTAAAGTTCTTGCCCCTGAATACCACTCCTCTCCTCCAGCCCATGGTAGTCACTTCCTCCCAAGCCTTATAGGTAAGGCTTGGGAGGAAGTGACTACCAGGACTTTGAACTCTGCTTGGAGAAAATTGTGACCAGATTGTGTCCACAAGATGGATTTTGAAGGGCTTGTGGCAGACCCTGGTGAGCTTATGTCAGTTGTGAACTCTATTGTGGCATTGGGGAGTTCCATGGGGTTGGATGTGAGTTTGGAGGATGTGGAAGAGTTGGAAGACCACAACGAAGAGCTAACCACTGAGGAGCTGCAAGAGCTTTAGCAAGAACAGCAACAGATCGCAGCTCAGAATCTTGCTGCAGAGGAGGAGGAAGAGAGATGAAAGAAGGTGCCTTCAGAAATTAAGGAGATTTTTGAAATGTGGGGTAGGATGGAAAGATTTATGGAGAAACATCACCCTGAGAAGGATGTTGCAAGCCATATCGGCAACTTGTACAGTGACAGTCTTGGCCCATTTTAGGGAATTTTAGAGACACCAGAAACAGAGCTCTCTGAACACTTTTTTTTTTTTTTTTTTTTTTTTTTTTTTTTTGCAAGACAGGACTCCAATGACTCTCAAGCTGGTCCTAGTGGCATTAAAAACAGAGAAGAGACGTAACCCCAGAAAAGGACTTGGTACCTAAGGTGTTGATGGAAGGGGATTCCCCTTCCAAACAGTAACTAATTCAATCTCTCTCCGCCTCCAGTCTTCCATACACTAAGAAGAATCGCCAATAAAGGTAAGTGTTATGCTGTTAATGTTTCATTCATCATGTCCCATTGTATTGTTTATGTACTACATCTATATTTCATGTAAAAAAATTTTTTATTTTAATACTTTTGGGTGTCAGGAACTGATTAATTGTATTTACATTATTTCTCATGGAGAAAATTGATTCGAAAATCGTCTTTCGATAATCGTCGCACTTCCAGGAACAGATTAACAACGATAAACAGGGACCACTGTAATGTATATTAGAACTGATTTCCTCTGTTCTGTTTATTGCAATATACAGTACACTATTGTATAAACATTGTTCACTATTGTATAAAAATATACCAAAAATGTTATAAATGGTGCAAAGGTGACATTAAAACAATAACAAAGATGGTTGACACAAAGCCACTACCATTATAGTATGCCCCTTATTTAGTGATGAATTCATTTACACACGTGGTCTTAGGAACGGAACTCCATCATCGAGGAGATGCTGTGTGTATATATACATATGTAATTTATTTATCTTATTTTTTAGTTTTGTTTTTTGTTTATTTACCCCCCTCCCCCCTCAGTAGCCATTTCTCACCAGAGCAGGGTGACCTATAGACAAGAACTTATTCATCAACATTGATTCAATTGCAGTCTTTGCAGAAGGTTGCTGACATCAGTCACATTACCCTCCAACTGCAACCTCCCCACTCCTCTTTCAGAGTGCAGGCACCTCCCTTCCCACCTTTTTTAAACCCCTGAATCCCTTCATAAATGTTACTTTGCTCACACTAGGTTGTGGGGTCACCAAGGTTTTAATTCAAAGGGCTGAGGTGATTTGAGCATTTAGAAAGTATTGAGAGGGATATGATGTCAAAGAAGCTGTATAAATCTTGGATGGAAGGTAAGTGGAATAGGTTTCGACCCAGGAATAGTTGCAGGGAAGATGTGAAAGAGGCTTTGCCTCTTCTACACCTTGTGTTTATTATGCTTGTGTAAGCATAATAAACAGGAGTGAATAGACTAGTGTTTTTAATGAATTTTCTGTTGGAATGTGAGCAAGGTAACATGAAGGGATTCAGGGAAACCAGTTAGCCAGATTGTCTTGGAGTTGGGAAGGGCAGTTCCTGCCCTCTGAAGAAAGGATGGGGATGTTGTAGTTGGAGGGTACTCTGAATTGTTTTGTCAGAACACTTCTAGCAAAACAGTAAATGAGTGAATGATGGTGGGTATGTGTTCTTTGGGTCACCCTGCTTTGGCAGTAGACAGCCATTAAGGTAAAAAAAAAAAAAAAGTTATGCTTAGATCAGACATTGAATCTCTCGAGTAGAAGTGAAAGGTAGAATAATCATTGTCTCTTATATTCACCATCCCAGTCACACTTAGATCAGAACTTAAAAATCAAACTTAATCAAAACTTAATTGAAATCAGAGAATGGACAGCACACAAGAGTTGACAAATATGATGAAGTTCTTAATCATGCGAAAAAATAAATACAAGTCTATTAGGCAGTGGAACACTGTTGTTGCATTTATTAATGCTTGGGTTTTGGTCATAGTTGTCAACTACTGTATGTGTGCTGTCCATTGTGATGGTTTTGGCAGTGGATATGAAAGAAAGCATTATCATTTTTTGCCGCATCATGATCCCGACTTTTAATAAAGAGATTTAAGGCTAGATCCTTGCAGGACTGATGGAATATACAGTATGTCATCCATTTTAGGCAGAGTTGGTTAAACAAACCGAACTGGCTTAAGAATATCATTTATAAAAAACCCTGCATTGACACTTACATTTTTGTGAATTATCATGGTACTGTAATCATTTCTTTTCTATTTTTAATTTTAGGAACCTAACTTAATCTTGTTAATTTTAACATAGTGTTAATTGCCTGAATACTACCCAACATGTCTTAGGTCAGCTTGAATCTAGTTTGTATTATTTATTGTCAATAAATACAGTATATTAATTGTGTGATGCTCAGACTTATTTGTGTGCAACTATTGCAACATTGAATTAATACTCTGCTTCTTTGGCAAAGTGAACATTGCTCTGCCTGTAAAGCATGGCATATATGTATATGTACACTGCTTGATACTCTAGCTATACATTATGTAGGAATATAAACTTATAATAATTTTTGCTCATTCCTTGCAAATTTTCAAATTACATTTTATATAATTAATCAGTTTAAAAATCTATTGGTACAGCACAACAAATAATATTTTATCAGTAATTAGTTTAATTAAATTTGTAATGTATTATTTCACTATTTAGGTTATCCTGGTGGTCGACATTTGAGTGAGCGCGATCTTCCATCTAAAGTGCTCAGTGAGCACAATCAGGATCCCCCTGCACCCTCTCATCTTCACCAAGCCCCTCGTATGCAAGCATCGAAATCTGTCCCCTCACTTAACAGTAAGTGAACATTTCTATAATAATACAGTAACCCCTCAGTATTGATTGGATACTGATTTGAATGGGATCAGGCAAGTGTTTTGTATCAAAACAGTTGTGAACTGATGAGCTGATGTAGGTAACAGCTCTTAGCTTGCCAATAAAGTTAGGAATCCTTAACCTGTAAATAGCTTGTCAATAAAGCTAGGGATCCTTAACCTTGTCAAACCCTGTGTAAAAAAAAAAAAAAAAAAAAAAAAAGAAATATAATAATATCTGTATAATAGATTTATAATAATTTGCTTACCACTGGGCATAAAATCTATTTCTCTAATTACAGATAGGTAATAATAAATATAACCTAGTCTAAGCAGTAAAGACTTTTTGACTTTTGTAATGTTAAATTTATCATGCAGCTTTTTTATTTTATGTTTTACACAGTCTTTTTAAGAAATGACTTGATACATTACTACTGGTAGATTTCCCAGTGGGAAATGGCTGACATGTTAAAAAAAAAAAAAAAAATAAAAAATAAGGTACTACTGTCTTGTCATACAAGTGTGAAGTAGAATCTGCTAAATGTTTTGCACAGGCAAAATTGCTGGTTATTTCTTTGTTTCATGAACATAAAAGATGGCAAGTAAATCTTACAAATTTCTACATACATTCACTATTTACTTAGCTGTGCTTTCTTGTGATTCTTAATAGTTGTTATTCTTGTAATACTAACAATCATTTAAATGATAGAAAACCGTTATTCTCCATGGGGAAGTGAAGAAGAGTCCTTCCTCCGTAAGCCATGAGTGAGTAAAATGCAGAGAGCTGGTAACCCCTTCTCCTGTGTAAATTAGTGTAAAATGAAGAAAAACTACATTTTCTTTTTCGGGTCACCCTGCCTCGGTGGGAGACAGCCACTGCGTTAAAAAACTTAATAACAAAAAGAAACCCCCAGTATCAATTTATATCAAATGGTCTCGCTTATTCCATCTCTTTAGATGGAATAAGTGAGTAGCGGGTCAAAAATCTCCAAAACAAGTTGTCACTTGATCTCAGTTGATCTTATTATGGCAATGTAGTTAATGTAGGTCAGGTGACTGCTTATCTCCCTTCCAACTGAGTAGGCTATGTGATGTTGCACAGTGATATAGGTAGTTTGTCTTTAATAGTTTTTCCTTTCATTTTTGTGTTTACGTAAAATTATTGAGAAGAATTTTAACTATTCATTGAAAATATTTGAATGTTTCCAGGTGAAGCAGGCAGTAGTGTAGGAGGGAAGCCAGCTTCTCTCGAGGTGTTCAACCCTTCATACTCCCGTACCTCTTCCAATACCTCGCTGTCACAGCCTCCGAACCCTCAGTTTTCTCATCACCCTCATCACCATCAACAGCCACAGCAGCAGCAGCAGCAGCAACAGTTGCCACCACCACAGCAGCAGCAACAGCCCCCAGTCCGCTCCAGGTTAGTAAAGCAAGAAACCTTGAAGTACAGTAGACCATCGGAAAACTAGGTGCGTTCTTGAAAATTGGCATTTATTATTATTTTTTCCTAATGCCTAAAAAAGGCCAAACAACTTTTTTTTTTTAAATGTTGTAAAACATAAATTTTAATGTATCTGTATCTTCCTTTACATTGTAGTTGATGCTTGTTGACTTGGAAGCTTAAAAGAGGGTTGATGTGACCCTTCTGCGCTGAAGTGGATGATTGTTGTAGTTTTGGTATTGATATGGATGCAGAGTTGTCTGTAGTTGATGGCTGTACTGAACTAGCCAGATATTTCATAATGCATCTGCTCTGCTTTTTCATGCAGTATTTTATAAAGGCATCATCACCTGTTCCAGACTTTCACAGCATTACTTATAGCATGTCAGTGTGCCCTTTTTAATGGAAAAGCCTGCTAAATTAGCAGTAACATGGAATTTCTCGCATAACTCCTGCAGTATTAATTGTTTTTGTTCAGTCATCGTGTTCTTGCATCTGCCTCTAATTGGGAGTTGACATCGTCCAGTATTTCTCTGCAGTTGCTTCATCAACGCCTTCTAACAGTTCGATCATGTCATCGTCTGCGTATTTTGAAAGCATTCATGTCACAGTCCTTACCAGAGTCAGTTTATTTGACCTGACTACTTGCTGAGGACAAATAAGAAAACTGATAACCACATAGGCCATTATTTACCCAAGTTTACATTCATGGTTGATTGAGGCTTTTCCTGCCATGTTGGAGACCTATATAAAGATTATTTTAATGTGCATTTCACTGTATAAGGAAATAACATTGAAAGAGGTTTGCTTTAAAACATTGTATGTACAATTTGCAGGTCAACCCAAAATTTGAGTGATGGAAGCTATCCTGGTCTTGTTGGCCGTCATCCAAGTAACCCCAGCCTTGTGGTGGAAGAGGAACGCTACTACCAGAATGTGAACTTTCATCAAGGCCCCCAAGACTCGCGCATGGGGTCAATACGTACTCGTCCAATACAGGCACTACCAATGAGTTCTCCAGCATCACAAGACTCTTCCGAGCATGTGCGACCTGATCCTCGGGCAGACCATCGACCAGCTTCGGCTTTCTTGCAGCGAGAAGATTTAATACAGCACAGATCAGAATTACACCGTCCAGCCTCTCAGCGTGAACTTCGTGCTGACGCAAAGATGCTAGAAATGACAGAAGAAGTGCGACGACGAGAGGAACGGGCACGACATAATGGCCATCCACCATCATCTCTGCCACACCGATCCAGCCAGAACCAGCCACCTCACCACGTGCCAAATTCTATCCCTACTGCAAGTACTCCCTTCTCACCTGATGGTTACAATGGCATACAGGGTTTACCAAATCAACATACTGCTTATCACCATACTCAGTCACAACCACTTAGTCCACAGGGCACAGTGACAGGGCTCCAGCAGATTCCTAGGCATGCCCATCCACAATATAGTACGCATGGACAAAATTTATCCAGTAAGCTTCCTCCTCCAACAGCCCCCAAACCAAAATCACAGTCTGGATCCCAGGGTTCTGTATTACCTGAAGCTCCAGAGAAACCCTCACGGCAGTTTGGATATGAAGGAAGTAATTCAGTTGATGGACCTCCAAGACCGCCACCACCAGAGGAAGGGTATAGAGAATCTCCTCCACCACCACCACCCCCTACTTCAACTCATCCTCTTCTTCAGGGCAACCGACCTGCTTCCACTGTAGGCCCTTCAAGTCAGTTACCTAGTAAATCAGCCTTCAACAAGACCAGTCCATGGGATAGAGAACAAAAGGAACTGGTAAGAACTTGTGTATACTTTGTTTTTTCTCATAATAATAATAGTTGTAATGTGTGTCACAAAGCTAAAATCAAGATTCAATCTTTTATTTTTTTATATTTTTGCAATAGCTTGTTTATAACACCTTATGGGCTTGTCAGCAATTATGAAAGCCTTTTTTCTTAGTTTAATTTTTAGCATGTGTATGCATGTATACTCACACATATATACATATGCACATACATACATGTGTACATATACACATCTTTCTTTCAATACACCGGCCTTATCCCACCGTGGCGGGGTGGTCCAAAAGGAAAAATGAAAGTTTCTCCTTTTACATTTAGTAATATATACAGGAGAAGGGGTTACTAGCCCCTTGCTCCCGGCATTTTAGTCGCCTCTTACAACACGCATGGCTTACGGAGGAAGAATTCTGTTCCACTTCCCCATGGAGATAAGAGGAAATAAACAAGAATAAGAACTAGAAAGAAAATAGAAGAAAACCCATAGGGGTGTGTATATATGTGCTTGTACATGTATGTGTAGTGTGACCTAAGTGTAAATAGAAGTAGCAAGACATACCTGAAATCTTGCATGTTCATGAGACAAAAAAGGACACCAGCAATCCTACCATCATGTAAAACAATTACAGGCTTTCGTTTTACACTCACTTGGCAGGACGGTAGTGCCTCCCTGAGCAGTTGCTGTTTACCAACCTACTACCTATAGACATATATACATTCTTTCTTTCAACACACTGGCCGTATCCCACCGAGGCGGGGTGGCCCAAAAGGAAAAACGAAAGTTTCTCCTTTTACATTTAGTAATATATACAGGAGAAGAGGTTACTAGCCCCTTGCTCCTGGCATTTTAGTCGCCTCCTACAACACGCATGACTTACGGAGGAAGAATTCTGTTCCACTTCCCTATGGAGGTAAGAGAAAATAAACAAGAACTAGTAAGAAAACAGAAGAAAACCCAGAGGGGTGTGTATATATATGCTTGTACATGTATGTGTAGTGTGACCTAAGTGTAAGTAGAAGTAGCAAGACATACCTGAAACCTTGCATGTTTGAGACAGAAAAATGGACACCAGCAATCCTACCATCATGTAAAACAATTACAGGCTTTCGTTTTACACTCACTTGGCAGGACGGTAGTACCTCCCTGGGCGGTTGCTGTTTACCAACCTACTACCTATAGGAGAGCAGATGATAGAGTGGGAGAGGCACTGTCAAGAAATTTTAATGAAAATAAGAAAAAATTTTGGAGTGAGTTAAACAAGTTAAGAAAGCCTAGGGAAAGTATGGATTTGTCAGTTAAAAATAGAGTAGGGGAGTTAGTAGATGGGGAGATGGAGGTATTAGGTAGATGGCGAGAATATGTTGAGGAACTTTTAAATGTTAAGGAAGAAACAGAGGCAGTAATTTCATGCACTGGTCAGGGAGGGTTTAAACCATCTTTTTCGAGTGGGAAGAAGAGCAGCATGTAAGGTGGGGAGGTACGTGAGGCATTACGTAAAATGAAAGGGGTAAAGCAGCTGGAACCCGATGGGATCATGACAGAAATGTTAAAAGCAGGGGGGGATATAGTTTGGGGTGGTTGGTACTTTTGTTTAAAAAAATGTTTTGAAAGAGGGGAGGTACCAGGGATTGGCAGAGAGCATGTAGTCCCTTTATATAAAGGGAAAGGGGACAAAAGAGATTGTAAAAATTATAGAGGAATAAGTTTACTGAGTATACCAGGAAAAGTGTACGGTAGGGTTATAATTGAAAGAATTAGAGGTAAGACAAAGTAGGGTTGCGGATGAGCAAGGAGGTTCAGAGTGGGTAAGGGATGTGTAGATCAAGTGTTTACATTGAAGCAATATGTGAACAGTATTTAGATAAAGGTAGGGAATTTTTATTGCATTTATGGTTTTAGAAAAGGCATATGAAAGAGGGATAAAAGGAGAAATTTTGGGGCCCGTTTTAAAAAAGGTATATGGAATGGGTGGAAAGTTTTTAAAAATGCCTGAAAAGATTTTTTTATGGGGAAAGTGGGGCTCAGGTTAAGGGTGTGTAGAAGAGAGGGACCCTATTTCCCCCCCCCCCGGAAAAAGTAGGCCCTTAACGGGGATGTGAAATGTCACCAGGGTTTTTTTAAAAATTTATATTTATAGATGGGGTTTTTTAAAGGAAGTAAATGCTAGGGTTTTTCGGGAGAGGGGTGGGTTTAAAATTTTTGGGGGAATAAAATTCCAAAAAGGGGAATTGCCCACTTTAATTTTTTGCTGATGATACTGTGCTTATGGGAGATTTTTAAAAAAAAAAGCCAAAAAATTAGTGGATGAAATTTTGGGGAAAGTGTGTAAAAGGTAAAAAGTTGAAAGTGAAAATAGAAAAGAGTAAGGTGATGGGGGTCAAATGATTTAGATAAAGAAAAATTTTGGGAAAACAAAATTTGGGGGGGAGTTGGAAAAAATGAATTTTTCAGATACTTGGGAGGGTTTACGTGTCAGGATGGAAATTTGAAAAGGGTGAGGTTAAAAACATAGAATTTTAAAAGGGAAAAAAGGTTAAGGGGGGCGTTTAGGGAATATGTGGAGCCCAAAAAAATTAAACTATGGAGGCAAAAAAGGGAATGTAAAGAAAAATATAGTAGTAAACCAAACAACTCTTAATGGGTTTAAGCTTGGGGGGTTTAAAAGCAAACACGAGGAGAAAGGGTTTAGGGAGTGGAGATGGGCCTGTTTTAAAGGCACTGTGTGGTGTAAATATTTTCAGAAAAAATTTAGAGGGGGAAATTGGGGTTTGGTGGGTTAAATAAAAGGCCGTCAGGGCCGAAAAGGGGTTTTTGAGGGGTTGGCAAAATTTGGGAATGGGCAAAGAGAAGCCCGTAAAGCAAAAAAATCATAGGGGAAGGGAAGGCGGGGTAGGGGTTTTGTCCTCGAAAGGGGTTTTTGGGGAGGGGGGGGTAAAGGATGGGTTTTGGGGCAAGGGGCGTGACTTTCCCGCAAAACCCTTGCTGAGCTTAATAGGGGTTTAATGGAGACGAAAGGGACTTGGGGCCCTGACATCTGTTGGGGTGAGCAGGGTAAAATTTAGTGAAAGGGGTTCAGGGAAACCGTTAATTTTTAATAGTTTAAAATTGAGTCCCCGGAAATGGGAAAATACAATGCCTTTCACCCTTTAAAAGGGGGGGTTTTGGGGTATTGGCAGTTTGGGGGGATATTTGTGTATCTCTAATTGTAAAGCTTCTTTAAACCCGTTTTTTTTTCTGACACCTCGCAAAAACAGTGATAATGTGCCAGTGGGGAAAGTGTTGAAAGATGAAAGAATTTTTTTTTTGGGGGGTTTTTTTTCTTTTTTGGGTCCCCCCCTGGGCCCCGGGGAGACGGCCGACTTGTTTGAAAAAAAAAAAAATAAAAGTATAAGTAAATAAATAAAACACCAAAGAAAAATGTTAATTGGCTGAATAGGGGGGAAGATGTTTTTCAGAGGGGCATTTGAAAATTTTGAAGTCCCGTACACTTTTTTCAAGACAGCCATTGAAATAAATGTTTTGGGGAAAGTGCCCAAAAAGGGGGGGGAAAAAAAAAAAATTTTAAAAAATTAAAAAATTTTTAAGGGTTTGGGAAAAACCTGAAAGCCAGATTGTGGACCATTGTGGCCTAACTCAAAATTAAGAAGTGCTGCAACAGTGTGTGACTGCAAACCTTTATGGAGAAAATCCCCCGACACAGTTGCAAGCCGTGCAGGCATATACAATGACAGTGTTATGGCCCATTTTAGACAATCGTTAAGGAACGGGAGGTACAGAGCTCTATGGACAGATTTGTTGTGCGACAGAGGTCCGTGACTCTGAAGCTGTCCAGTGGCATTAAAGAATAGAAGGGACGTAACCCCGGAAAAGGACTCTACCTCAGTCCTAAGGAGGGGATCCCTTTTAAAAAAACTCTCTCCCCCTCACCTTCCCATCATCACAGCCTTCAATAAAAGTAAAGTGTCATGATTGTGCATCTGTTTTCAGTTGTGTGTACTAAAAACATTTTTTGTGGTAAAAATTTTTTTTCATACTTTTTGTGTCTGCACGGATTAATTTAATTCATAATTTCTATGGGAAAATTAATTCGCATAGCGAACATTTCGATAAACCCCCTTTCTTGCACGGATTAGTTCGCTTGCAGGGGTCCACTGTAAAAGTAAATAAATAAAACACCAAAGAAACTGGTTAATTGGACTTGAAGTAGGGGTGAAGATGTTAGTCAGAGGGTCATTTGAATTATGATGTCAGTACACTTTTTGCAAGACAGCCATTGAAATAAATGTTGGTGAATGTGTTGCATGTGTTTGCCACCACACAAAATAATGTTTGTCTGTCCTAAACCATTCCCCAGCACAGACAAACATATCCCAATTTTTTGTTATATTTAGTGGGTTAGTTATGAATTTCCCAGGCATAGTATTGTGACTTTTATTCTTTAAATTTAAAACTTCGTTTTTTAGCATGATCGCCGCCGGCGTGAAGCTGCTCGTCATTGGCGTGATGAACAGATTTCATCGCTGGAAAGTTTGCCTGTGCGCACATCTCAGCAGGACGAAAGACTACGAACGCTTCGCTTGGAAAGGGAATTTCAGCGTCGTGCAGAAGAAGCCCTTACAAATGAAGATGAGGATGAAGATGATGGTGATGATGATGACGATGATGATGTTGAGGTTTCAAATGATAATGAAGTTAGTCTGAGACAGGGCTCTCAGGATAGCATAATCAGAGAATATAGTAAACCTTCAAGTACTGCCTCAATCATCACTTCTGGGCAAGAGTCACGGATGAATGGTGGGGGACCTGCTGATGAAGAGCGTGCAAGAAAAGTAGATGAGATACGAAGGAAACAACAAGAGTTGGAAGCTGCAAGGGAAGTTGAAGAACGTCTCTTGCGGGAGGCACAACGTCGGCAGCAAGAAGAACAAATGCGGCGTTTTCAGCAGCAACACCAAGAACAGCAACAGCAGCAACTTCAGCAGCAACAACTTCAGCAGCAACAACTTCAGCAGCAACAACTTCAGCAGCAACAACTTCAGCAGCAACAGCTTCAGCAGCAACAACTTCAGCAGCAACAGCTTCAGCAGCAACTTCAACAGGGAGCTGCTCCTCAGCATCCACTCTATCAACATCAGCACCATGCAACACAAAGGCTCGACACTCTTGTTGCTACTCCATTCCACACACAGTATAGCAATGGTCCAATAAATGGGATAAGAGGGTCCCATAATAGTTATCCAGACAAAACTGGAATCAGTGAAGTCAGCCATCGTTTAGACACTGGAACAGCTGCAGCACAGCACAGCCCTATTCCACCAGAACGAGGCTCTTCCTATTCCATAATGCAACAACAAACAACAGTGACTACACAGCCAGGAACAAATAATCGTTACAAGGGTCAGGAAGTATCATCTGCAACTATCAAGCGTGTACAGTTCTCCGAGACCACAGCAGTAGATGCTCACATCACTTATGACAATAATGCAAACCAAGAAAAAACACCACGGCAGGACCCTAATGTAAGTTATATATAAAAAATTTTTCTTAATACATATTTTAAGAGATAGGAAGCCTAGCATGTTTGATTTTTTTTTTTTTTCTCTCTCTCTCTCAACAAGTCGGCCATCTCCCACCGAGGCAGGGTGTTTGAAATTATTAGTAGCAAATGTTTTTCTGGTAAGTTTTATGAAGGAGTGTTGCTATAGTAGTATTACAGAGCCCCATCAACTTAGCATTTTATATAATTTTTTGTTTGCTGTAGTGAATAACACCATCAAGAGGGTCCTTATTAAGCCTTTCATTCTGTCGCATAGATCTACATTATTGATGCCAGGGTCTCTTGCATAGATCTACATCTTGAGCTCGGCTCACTCAGATAAGCTGAAAGCCGTAAATTTTGCTTAGAAATGAGAGAATGGGTCTGTACAGTGTGTGTACACAGTTTAAAAAAATTCTGCCCTGCATGGTGCGTGAAGTGTTTTCTAGGATGGTTTTATTAGCTGCTTATTGGTATCAATTGATAGAATGGAAGACAAATTACTGAAATAGAGATCATTTTGGTTGGTTCCAGAACTGAAAGTAGTTTGAAATTGGCCTCAAAGTAGCAGAAAATATTAAAATTTTTCAGATTTTCCTGAGGACAGGTAAGGTGGCTCCTCCCTTACACCCCCTGATCTGGGTTTTTTTTTTTTTTTTTTTTTAGGTCTTATTCAATTATTTGGACACCATGGTCAATTATTTTTGGTTATATAGGAGAAGCCTAAGGATGTGTTAATTAACAAAGGAAATTTTTTTAGTTCCTGAAATGTCTGCAGTGTTTATTTTGGACTGTTTTTAAATTGGAATTTGTTTTTTAATTCTGAGTAAAACTGGCCAGATTACTTCTGTGCACTTATAGGGTAGTTTTCATAGTTTGTGCTCAATAGCTATATTCTGTTTGTGATCAACCATCATGCATAACAGTTATAGAATTACATCCTAGGTAGACAAAAAAAGGACTAAATCTACTTTCAAAAACTGTCACAATGTCACTTTGGACGATTAAACTAAATTTTTAACGATGAGCCATAAAGTCAGTGATTTTTAATTTAAGCTAAAAGGTTTTTAATTATAATAGTTAAGCAAATATATGGATGGCCTGTATTTGTCTACACACATTTCATGTGACCTACCCTCTTTTCATTTTCAAGCACATCAGATCATATTTTCAAAAGGCAAGTGTACATGTATATCTTTTTTTTTTATTATTATCATACTGGCCGATTCCCACCAAGGCAGGGTGGCCCGAAAAAGAAAAACTTTCACCATCATTCACTCCATCACTGTCTTGCCAGAAGGGTGCTTTACACTACAGTTTTTAAACTGCAACATTAACACCCCTCCTTCAGAGTGCAGGCACTGTACTTCCCATCTCCAGGACTCAAGTCCGGCCTGCCGGTTTCCCTGAATCCCTTCATAAATGTTACTTTGCTCACACTCCAACAGCACGTCAAGTATTAAAAACCATTTGTCTCCATTCACTCCTATCAAACACGCTCACGCATGCCTGCTGGAAGTCCAAGCCCCTCGCACACAAAACCTCCTTTACCCCCTCCCTCCAACCTTTCCTAGGCCGACCCCTACCCTGCCTTCCTTCCACTACAGACTGATACACTCTTGAAGTCATTCTGTTTCGCTCCATTCTCTCTACATGTCCGAACCACCTCAACAACCCTTCCTCAGCCCTCTGGACAACAGTTTTGGCAATCCCGCACCTCCTCCTAACTTCCAAACTACGAATTCTCTGCATTATATTCACACCACACATTGCCCTCAGACATGACATCTCCACTGCCTCCAGCCTTCTCCTATTCACTTATATAAGCACTGTAGCTGTAATGATTCTGAATAATGTGTCAGCATTTTGGATTATTTTATTAATTAATTTAATAGTTTTGCTGTCACACTAGTAATCAAAATTCTTCAATTTCTTTTTTGCCTTTTACAAGTACAGTGGACCCCCGGTTAACGATATTTTTTCACTCCATAAGTATGTTCAGGTGCCAGTACTGACCGAATTTATTCCCATAAGGAATATTGTGAAGTAGATTAGTCCATTTCAGACCCCCAAACATACACGTACAAACGCACTTACATAAATACACTTACATAATTGGTCGCATTCGGAGGTAATCGTTATGCGGGGGTCCACTGTACATCCAGATACAGCATATGATGTCGACATCTATTAACACGTCCAACTAAGCTAGAAAAAATCCTTTACTTCATTATGCATGCTGAAAAATGTTTGTCACTTATACATTTCTCTTTAAAGCTATTTTTGTTATAGTATTAATTTCTCCAATTATTAAATTGTTAAAAGACACTGCTTATGGAAAATGGCATATATCTATTGTTCAAAACAAGTAAGACTGTACTATGTAAAATGGAGTATCTTCTTAACCATTCTAATACACTTCAGTCATATCCAGCACTGACTAGAGTTGAAAAATTAATGTACAAATGGTTTTAATTCACAGAACTTCATCAATGAGGCAGAAACTCTCATGAACTCGTCACCCACTCGCATTGCTGGAGGTAGCACACCAGGTGTGATTGGGGCTCAGGAAGTATATAGGTAAGGCTAACCTTCCAGACTTACAGATTTCAAGGCATAGTCCTGACCTCTTGTTACTTGCAAGCTTGACATTTTATTCTCAGAATTTCTGTATACTGTATATCGAAGGTGAAACCATAGTGATTAACACAGCTGCAGCAAATCAACTGTATTGCCAGTTCAACAGTTAAACTTCTTACTGTAATCCCTCTTTTTTCATAAATTATTACCTCTCGATGGAGCTTCCTTGATGCTAGCAAGAGGCTCTTGATCCAAGGAATTGAACCTGATCTCCCCTACCCTGGATAGAACCTGATCGACTCCTATTACCTTAGGTGCTGTACATTTCTAATGGTTAAAAGTTTTCCCATTTCCCCCATGAATATAATAGTCATATGAGGTATCTATTTTTGGAACTTTGCTGTCTAATGCCTCACTTTGAAAAGTAAATTGTTTACAATAATTGTTCTACTTCAGATAGTTGTAAATATTTAAGAAAAAAAGCTCGTTTAAAACTTATTTTAAAGCTCAAATAACCCACAAATAAAGGAGAAACTTTAAGACATCTGTCCATTGTCTCAGCTTTTCAGTGTAAGTGTGGCTTATTTGTGAATTGTTCTATCCAGGGTATTGTGACTTTCATTCTTAATTTAAACAATGTTTTACATCATACTTCTAAATTTTATTACATAATTTGTTGATAAAGTGTGGTGGCATATTTTGGGGTTAAAAACTCCACCTCCCTTTTCAAACTTGCTGTTTGCCAGATTCACACACTCCTAGCCTTGTAGATAATGTTATAACTATTTAAACTATGTAGGGAATCTTCCTCCACTTCTTTGTCAAGGTTGTTCCACTTTCTGACTATCCTTAGTGAGGAAATACTTTTCCTACATCACTGTGACTCGTCTGTCTTTAACCCTTCCACACAGATCTGTTATTGATGCCAGGGGTCCCCACATAGAACTGCATTTTGACCACTGTTCTCTCAGATAAGCTGTGGTGGTAAATTTTGGCCTAGATATGAGAGAATGAGTCTTTGTGGTGTGTGCACAACATAAAAAAAATCTCCCATGCGGAGCGTGATGGGAAAAGCAAATACAGCCTTTCCTCACTTACCGATGCACTCGTTTACCAAGAACTTGGGTCATGATGGGCAAAACAGTGTCTCAGCATCAAGCATCGCAATCTCCTTCCTACAGCCACTCGGTACACTAGCTTTCACAGTCTCCAAGACTACATACTGTATTTGTACAAATTTCCTATTGTTTTTCCTCTTGGAAGTGGAAAATGGAAGAAATACAAAACAACTTCATAGTAAAGGGGTTAGTGATACATTTCAGCATCAAGCAATCTCCAAGACTACATATTTTGTCTATAAATTTGTACTTTATTGTGCATCCCATAGTAGAAGATAGTTAGAAGTGCAGTAGCACTTTAAAGAGGAAAATGGAAAAAGTATAAAAGTTCATAATAAAGGGGTTAGCTCGTGTGTTCGTACGTGTATTTACATTTTCGGTGTATCGTGGCAGCTTAAGAAATGATTAAACTCGGTGAACAAGGTATGTTGATGGTAATAATAATAATAATAATCACTCTGGAGTGCTTTAAATGTCAGCTACCGAACCTATACAACATATGTATGACATTTAAAGTGCTCCAGAGCGAATATTAAGTATTATAAATTATTACCATCAACATACCTTGTTCACTGAGTTTAATCTTTCCTTAAGATGCCATGAGACGGAGAGCATAGCATATGACTCGGAAAAAAAAAAAAACGAAAAAATCACACTATTCTTGCATTTTTCTTGTGACAGGAGTGATCTAGGAGTGTTTGCCCTGATGGAAACACTGTTTTCTTTTGTTGTAGATCAAAAGTACAGACGAGAAAACGTATCTATCTTATGATCTTATCCCAGAGCAGCAGCCTCCACCATCTACCCCATTCACATATGGCATACATTATTCAATTCAGCATCTTTATTACAATTCTAGGGTATATATCATGTTTCTGATAACAATTTGGAATAAGTGTGATAGATAACCTTTATTACTAACTCTCTCTCTCTCAACACATCGGCCGTATCCCACTGAGGTGGGGTGGCTCAAAAGGAAAAACAAAAGTTTTTCCTTTTGAAAAAGGAAAAGGAAAAACGAAAGTTTTCCCTTTTACATTTAGTAATATATACTGGTTGATCAGGCTCTGATCCACCAGGAGGCCTGGTCTCAGACCGGGCCGCGGGGGCGTTGACCCCCGGAACTCTCTCCAGGTAAACTCCAGGTAAAACTACCCCGTGCTCCCAGCATTTTAGTTGCCTCTTACAACACGCATGGCTTATGGAGGAAGAATTCTGTTCCACTTCCCGTGGAGATAAGAGGAAATAACAAAAAAGAACAAGAAAGAAAATAGAAGAAAACCCAGAGAGGTGTGTATATATGTGCTTGTACATGTATGTGTAGTGTGCCCTAAGTGTAAGTAGAAGTAGCAAGATGTACCTGAAATCTTGCATGTTCATGAGACAGAAAAAAGGACACCAGCAATCCTACCATCATGTAAAACAATTACAGGCTTTCGTTTTACACTTGCTTGGCAGGACGGTAGTACCTCCCTGGGCGGTTGCTGTCTACCAACCTACTACCTATTTTATTACTAATATTAGTGTAATTACATATTTTATTAGTGCCATGGCTAACGTCTGACATCCATGAAGACTAACGGAAAGCTCCTGCGGGCCTCTCCGTCTCTCATTTAGATCCTCCCGCTTCGTAACAATGTTAGATGGTGAATTTAATGCATAAGACAGAAAAAATAAAAAAATTTGAAATTCACTACATGTTCAATGTATATTACCCGCCGCATCATAAAAATAATTTTTATAAAATGACTATAATTCTTTGTAGAAACATGGTACAAAGATGATACTTATACCAAAATGTTGCCAGATTCTTAAGCTATTTTTCTGTAAGCTTAATTAACTTGTATGTGTATTTTACTTTTTTATTGTTTTCCATAATATGAGTTATACAAATTAAAATAAAGTTATCAAGTTGGAGTTTCATTTTTATTTTATTTTTTCTTACTAATATATGTGTTTAATTCACCATTTGGCATTGTTACGAAGTGGGTGGAGCTAGCTATAGGAGAGAGGGAGAAGCGAGCAGTGTCTCAGTAACTTATGATTGCCCATGTAAACTCATGATTGCCCATGTAAAATATTTATAATTATACTATTACTATCAATAAAAGTTATCAACCTATCATATTTATTCCAGAATAATATTAGGT